>BCKK01000017.1:0-15829 GCA_001600615.1 Dioszegia crocea | reverse complement strand
TGGGAAGCAGGGTGGTAGACGGGGGTGAGAGAGGCTAACTAGTAGCAAACCCAAGTACCTACTACATAGCACAAATGCAACTCAATCACCCCTAAGTAAAGACAACAAATATCTTATAGCTCATATACATGCAATCAATCACCCCCTAACTCAACCATCTTAAAATTCATTCGTATGTACGAAGCTTTACTCTAATTCTTTTCTGCATACCCTAAAAAGCTTCGCGGATTATCCACCATCAATTTCCTCCACTCCTCCTCACTCAACCATGATTTCAATTTGCGAACCCAAGCAAGATCATCGAACTTCAAGGGTGTTTCGACATCTGTCCCCTTCATATCCTGCGACCGCCTGTGGAAGGGTTGTGTGTGGGGCCAGTCCGAGCCGTATAAGACTCGGTCCTGGTTGGCATCCACGAGAGCGCGTACGATGGGGCGCATGTCCTCATACGTAGGGTCTTCGGAAACCCGGTATGGCGCGCTGAGCTTGATCCAAAGCTTGGCGTCGGCGAGGAGTCCGCAGATAGCCGTCAAGCCCGGCTGACTAGTCACGTCAAAGCCGAACGTGTCGATCCCCTTGTATGCAAGCAGAGATGCCGTCTGCAGCCCACCAAAGTGGTCGATGACCACCGGAGTCTGGATCTCCCGGATGATGGGCGAAAGAGTCTCGTAAAACTCTGGATGAGGATGGTAGATGGACAGGCCCCAGCCGGATTTTTTGACTCGCTGGCCGTATTGGCGGATGCGCTTGACCTGCTCGTCCAGGTTGTGCTGAGCTTTATAGAAGTGAAAGTCAATGCGGGTCCCGATGATGCCCTTTCCTATCAGCATGCAAATGGTGTCTACGTCTCAAAGCACCCACCTCCGATTGCAGCTGCTTGATATCCTCGTCCGTCACCGTCTCAATATCCACGCATCCGTACGCCCTGCAACCTCCGTCAAAATACCTCATATATGCACGCAAGGAGCTCATATCCGTTCCAAAGGATAGACCGTGCGACATGGCGACATGGTCGATCCCCATCGAGTGCTGGTAAGCTTCGAGCTGCGATAGTGTGGCCGGAGAAGGAGTGAAGTGTCTCGTGGGTGACAGTGGAAACCGGTCGAGCTCGAAGATGTGGTGATGAACATCCCAGCTGCCTGCCGGGCAGATCTGATCGGTCCTTGGGGGCGCAGTATCGGCCAGGGAGGGCATGATACTGGTCGTCGTCCGTGTTGCTCAGGGCGCTACGAGGTTCTGAGGGCCAGAGTCTCTTACATATTTACGGCTCTCCGAAGCCAGTGGACGAGCTGCGGAGACTGGCCGGCTAAGCCGGAGCCGCCAGGGGCACCAAAATATCTGGCGCCGAGCCCGACCTGATTTACGTTACTACTAGCTTGCGGCGAGAACCCGTCCGACCGCGGGTTCATCCGCCCAAGCGTTTACCGGTTATAACAGGCTTTAGCGGAAGGCGCTCCGCAAAGATCTCCACAATTCTGCGGGTTTGCCCCGCAAGGCCGGGGCAACGCCTCTCACATCGCGCCATCCCGAGATCATATATATCATCCCTGCAAGAGCACACGCCCACAATCATGATACACCTCCACAAGGCTTTGCGCATCACTTCGCCCACTCCCTCACCGATACTCAATAATCAGGATGGCTGGCGGCGGTCTCGGAGCCCTTATCAACAAGCAGGCGCTTGCCTCGACTCCCAAGGAGGTCCTGAACAAATTCGTCTTCTTCATGGCAATCATCATATCGTTTGGCGGCGGGCTGCACGGGGCGAATACCAGTAACATTTCTGGTATCTTAGCGGTACGTACCGCGTCTTGAGGATTTCTTCAAGACTGACTCAGACTAGATGAAAGACTTCGTCTCTACATTCAACCTTGCATCCTACTCTGCCGAAGAGAAGAGCAACATCTCCGGCTGGATCACCAGTGTCATCGTTCTCGGTGGTCTATTCGGAGCTTTGACGTCTTCTCCGTTCAATGACCGGATCGGCAGGAAGTGGACTTTGTTTGGGTCTGCTGTTCTCTAGTAAGTCTTTTCCTCTGCATCTAATCGTCGCTCCTGACAGATGCAGTTGCGTTGGAACAGTGGTTCAACTCGTCGCCACCGGTAGCGTAAACCAGGTCATTGGCGGTCGTGCCGTCCAGGGGTACGCTTCAGGAGTAGGAACTGTCACTTCTACCCTATACCTCGCCGAGATCGCTCCCAAGGCGATTCGTGGTGTTCTGGGTGCTTTCTTCAGCACAAACATCATGCTCGGCGTCTCATTCGGCTACTGGATCAATTACATTGCGGTCCTCTACATTCCTGCCACATCTCACTGGCAATGGCGTACCCCCATCCTCTTCCAGCTAGTGAGTTCGTCGATTCATAATAGCCACGCTAGGGCTGACCATGATCAGTACCCTGGATTGATCCTGCTTGTCGGACTATTCTTCATCCCCGAATCCCCACGATATCTCGTCCTCCGCGGCCGTAACGATGCTGCCCGCCAGGCTCTGGTCCGTATTCGCAATTTGCCGAGCGAGCACCCCTTCGTCCAGGCCGAATACAACGAGATCTACCAATCGATCAACATGGAGAAGGAGATTGCTACCTCGTCTTCGTGGGCAGGTCTCTACAGGGAACTTCGGGCGGATGAAACGCTCATGCGCCGGTTCATCCTCATCATGATCATCCAGATCGGTTTCAACTTCTCCGGCGGTAACTCGATCACCTATTACCAAACATCTATCCTCAGCACGATCGGAGTTACCACCTCGGACGGGGCCTACCTCTTCTCAGGCATCTACGGTCTCATGAAGGTCCTGGCGGTGCTCACATACGCATTCCTCCTGTCCGAGCGATTTGGGCGACGAAACATGTTGCTCGTCGGGTCCGGCGTCAACATGCTCTGCGTGGCCTGGATTGCCATTTACCTGGGGATTCTGGCTGGCAAGAACCAGGCGGCGGGTTGGGTTGCCATCGCCGCCGTCTGCATCTTTGCCATTGGATATGGCATCGGCTGGGCCCCCGTTGCGTTTGGCCTCAACGGGGAGGTCTTCCCCAACAGGATGCGAGCCAAGATCATGTCGGTGACCATCGGTATGCAGTACCTCGTGAACTTCTGCCTTACCCGCTTCTTCCCCAATATGGTCGCAAATATTGGAGCATATGGCCCCTTCGCCATCTTTGCTATCGTTTCTACGGTCATCATCATCTATGTCTTCTTCGCCCTTCCTGGTGAGTACAAGTTCCGCACACCATCTCGTCTCGGCCTGACTCTTGCAGAGACGAAGAATATCGCTATCGAGCACATGGACACCCTCTTTGGTCGCCGATGGTACCTGAACGGCATTCGCAAGGCCGTCCTCATACGCGGCCCCGCCGAGGGCGCTGCGGGAACCGCTAGCGACTTAGATATTAACGAGATAAAGAAGGAAGACTTTGTGGAAGTGGAGCGGGTCGACAGGGTTTGAGAGATAGAGGAACTCCTGGAGCATGAGACACCGTTTCGCCGATCAAGCGGATCATACCTTTTGCTATCTTATATCACATGAGATGAGAACGTTGTCAAGCAGTGCGATAAGATACACGTTGAAAGTGCATGATGATAGACAAATCATGCCAGGATTATTCGGCAATGACAACAGAGCAAACTTTCTCTCTTCAGAGTCATCCCAGGTCCCCACCATATCCATCATGCCAGCGGACCGTCCTCTCCCTACCTTCGCCGTCTTTGGCAGATCGCTAAGCACAGCTCGAGCTGAATTTGTGAGATCGACACTGAGTTGGCTGCGAAATACGTCTGCGTCGCTATATTTCATCATCTCATGTCCTCACCCCGATCTCCCGTAGACCTGGCGGAATGCTTGAGATATTTGGAAACCTCCTCAGAGCTTCTCATTGGGCCACTGACAGGCTTGTGCGCCACCATTGACAAGGTAAGGCAGATCCCACATCGTATTACGCATGGCAGACGTCAGGGAAGCCAATAGACAAGATGCCTAGCTCAAGCTTGGCTACTTCGCCAGTGTGGTGGGCGAGGAGTAACGGCAAGCTCGGCCCAAGAGGAAGACTTCGCAGATTGGCGATTCTGCTTGCGAAGCTTGGCGAGAGTGGCATCGAGACACAAATCTGAGGAGAAGTATAGTTCCCATGAGACCGGTTCCCAACGAGGGGAGCCGAACAAACTGGATTCCGGGACCTATCTGTACCGAAGCGACCTCTAGCCCCTGCATTGTAGACAACGATCTTCTGAGCAACAGCTATGGCTGGGGCCCTCCTTCCCCCATCACCAAGAAATCCTTTGACTGGGATACTCGAGAGACCTGGTGTCGATTTAGCACGATCCTTATGCTACTGCTATCCGAGTATACCTTGACATCCAAGCTATTGGATCTGGCGCAGGTATCTACAGTGGACTATTCCAAGTATCGTCGGTTTCACAATCAGCCGTTACATTTATCTTCCTCGTTGGTGCTATGATTCTACTACCTTGGGCTCCTGTAACTAAGACAGTTATGGCGGGCGCTCGATTAGTATTCTCGGATATTAACTATTGCAGAATACCCCTTAATATTCTATCCACAACACGTGGTGCAAAATTTCTAGTATCTAGCACCGATCTAGCTCCGTATACCTAAGTATCGAACTGCAATCATTCGCAGCATATATCTTAGCAACTCTGTATATACCGAGATTCTGAATCAGCTACTTCTGCTGGTCTTGAATACTTATGCGGCCTTGAGTCCCGGCTGTCTGCGCGTTGCGGTACGCGCGGTAGCTAGCCGCATCGATCTTTACTGCCGATCGCTGAATCCATCGCGGTAGCAGGCTGAAGAAGAGCCATCACCCCCCGCCTCCGGTACACGATGCATGTGTATTCTGCCTCGGCAAAAGCCCGGCGCAGCTCAATCGACTTCGCCTTATGTATATACGGGGCTGTCTAGTCTGGCTACTCGGCTACCTGTCTACTAGCTACTATGTCTTCACTTATGTAGCCTATGTAGCTATGTAGCCTGTGTGGCCTAAGCTATGCGGCTACGTAGCATAAGCTATGTAGCCTATGTAGCTTATGTAGCCCAATTGTGAGGCTATCTACATATTAAGCTACATGTCGCCACTTTGTACGTATGTAGCAGTGACGAAATAACAGCACATCACGTCATTCATACGTTTCGCCTAATCTCAATAAGCTGCCCTTGACTCTCGAAATCACGCAAGTATCCAGGCAAGCGAGAGAAGGCCGCGCACTATACAGCGCACGAAGAGCAACCGTCAGCGTCGTCTCCATTGCGATAGCGCAGAGCGTGACGCCAAGCATACTCGCAGATCAGACGAATACGAAGGACAAATGATGCCCAGTCCATCCCCCCGATACAGGACAGCCTCGAGGGTGATGTGAGGACTGAGCCTTGTTCGCCGCATACTACGGTGAGGTCTGAAGTTGTAATATGCCGCGCTTCATGCACTTGATTTGATAACAAGCGGAATGAGATCAAGGTCTACCTATCCTGGTTGTTCAGACCGAACAACACGCCAAAACTATCCCAAATATCCACTACGTCGCCCAGCTCGTCCCCAAGGACTCCCGGAAGGCTGTCCGGGCCTCCATCCGCATTGTATGGCCACAAGCCGTCGAGCAAAGATTGGACACCGGGGTCGAGAGTAGAGTTATGTGCGCCCCATGGATCATCAAGCAGTGGCTGTGGCGAGCTAGCCCTGCTGAATGCTCTAACGACGTCCTGGTCGGCTTTCATCTGAAGGAGTTCGACCTTCGCCACTTCCTTGAGAGTCGCCTCGTCGAGTACCTTGCCGCTGCCCTTCTGCGACTGGGCGAATTGAGCAAGGCAGCTCTGAATTGCCTTTAATGTCTCGGCAGGAGGTTGAAGCAGAAGCGAGATTCTACAGGATCAGCTTGGACAAGCATTTAAGACCTGACCCTAAGATGACAAGAGAGTTTGTTACTCGATAAGAGCCCGAGCTCATATGCTGCGCGTCTTGATTACTCTCGCTGAAAAGTGTTCGCGCCCACAGATCGTCCATGGCGGCGGATAGACATGTCTGACGACTGAGCTTGTATTTGTTGTCGGGATCCTGTCGAGCGAGGTATGATCTATGCAAACTGATTCGCGCAAAGTGGTATTCGGTGGAGAGGAAGTAACGATGCATGCCCAGCGTGGCGTCCAGGGGAGTATGATGGTCCCTAATGCCGTAGGAGCGGATGCTGAGGCCAACGGGAAGACCACTAGCCCAGAGCTGTAGGTCGCTATGAAGCTGGTTGATTGTCGTATACATTGGTTGACGCAATGCGTAAACTTCTGTGGTGATTCTCCCTTCAAGGTATGCGAGGGAGTTTCGAGCGATGAGGAAAGAATTTCGCGTCAACTCTCCGGGCCCTCGACATATACCATCCGCCCCGATATTTAGTGGGGGCTTGGCGTCACATGCAGTATCCGAGATTATCAGTGGCCGACCGAGAAGCAGACTGCAGTAACGGTCGACATGATAGGCATAACTTCTATCAGTGCGGTCCATAACGAGAGACCCACCTCCAGATCAGACGTCGTTCCTGCTGAATCGCTCCGACCTCTTCTTGGCCTTCGATGTGGATATAGCGGTGCAGCCCCAGAGCTTGTGCTCGGCAGATAGCCGAGCCAAGTATGGGAGCCACATCGGGCGCCCGTCGCGCGAGAATCAGGTACCGAACAGAGAGGAGATCCGACATGACGAGTGCTAAGTCCCCACGACCGAGCAAAATGGTGTCCGAGTATGCGCTCGCCTTCCGAGAGCTGCCAAATAGCTCTTCTGCTTTTGCGAGCCTGTGCTCAGCACCTTCAGCGGCGGTCGACCCCGACGGCAAGTCGAAAGCAGAGACTGGCGAAGATAGGGTGGTGATGGCAAGAATGATGAAGAGGAGTGGGAGCTGATGGATATGATGCGTCTCCAAGGCAAAATGTGACAGCGCGGGCCACAAGGTGTGATAGAAGACTGCCATGAATGCCGCCTGGTCGATAGGATACCTTGTAGCACTACCGTCAGCAACCACCTGCACTGGGCTCACTTTATATCACGGAAGTATGCATTCAAAAGACGATCGCAAAGAGGCCGAGGTGGCACGTCGTGAATAATGGTGACCAGCTCTTTTGGCGGCCGTCTATCCCCGCCTGGAAGGGTCTCGGGGGGGTTCGGAAGGGCGATCTTAAGGTTAGCCCAGACCCACGCCGGAGCTTACCTCCAAGGCATCCATGATGTCGTTCGCCACTCCGCCCGAGACATGGGACATGGCAGAAGCTCCATAATAACGCCCTGACTTTACGAAACCTCCTCGCTTCCCCGCCACCTGTGAGGAGCCAATGCCAGGCGAGCCTTGACGCGCTGGACTTGAGGTTTTGGGAGCTGAGGAAGAGGGACCGCAACCTAGTACCGCAGACTTGGTTTCCAGGATCAGCGTTTCAATCCTCTGCAGCCGTTCCTTCATATCCCGACTAGCCTCCAATGGATCTTCATAACCGTTAACGAGGTAGTGACACATATGAGGGATCCTTCTCGACACACATCTGCCGCAGGGATGCTGTCTGTCGCACTGATAATGAGCTTTGATCAGGAGCAAACGGACCTTGCTTTTCCCCTTCGTACATTCCGTACAGCTATAAGCCGCCCTCTGCCGCTTTCGTTTCCCGTCTCTGCCTTGCACGACCTCAGATGGGAGGTCATAGTCTGGCGACCCATGTAGGGAGTTCATCTCAATGTGTGCGTATTCCCTGTAGATGATAGGGAGCACAGAAAATTCAGAAAGGGTGGAGGGCAGTATATAAGATATCTACAAGTCAGCTGTGTTGGTAGCCAGGTGCGGTGGGCCGCTGCTGTCGTCGATCATATCGAAGAAGCGGAAAATGGCGGTGAGTGGAAGATTACGTCAGGACACGGAGTTTTTGCCATGTGGCTATTAAAGGGCACTCCGCATGATGGGCGCCGATTCGCCCTACATAGCAGCTGAGATAACAATGATCAGGCCAAGTCCGTGGCACGGTGCGTGACGGGCTGTCTGGTAGCGCTTAGGCCGGGTGCCGACTTACAACCATGAAGCAAATTCCATAGTCCCGATGTAGTATCTAGTCTGCGTCTGGGTCAACGGCAGCTCTCGAGGTCCCTCCGTACGACATCTGCCAAGTTCCAGATCTTTTACCTTCGCGTGACATAATATCGCTTTCTCTCAGAATGTACAGAGCACGCTTAGGGTATGGTCTAAAATCCATCGGCTGCAACAAACGGGAGCCCGGAGCATCTTCAGATCCCTATCTACCCTCTCAGAAACTACCTAACATCTTCAGGACATTCTCGTAGATGACGAATGTAACCGTGCCTGAGATGGTCAATCTCGCTACCCGAGGAGCTGATCCGCGCCAAAATACCAAAAGCCCCTCCTCCCTGAAGGACTTAACGAGGCAGTCCAGTGTCGACGTGTAACGGACTTCGGATTGTTGCATCCGAGTTTTGACCACGCTGATCGTCAGCCTACAAATAAGCTGACTCTACTTACTCAAAAGGCATGGTGCAGTAGACAGTAATGACGCCTGCAAGACCGCCGATTCCCATGATCATTCCATTCGACAGTGTCGGGGCGCCGCTTTTCTTGAGAGCGAGATCCTTCATCGTCTGATACGAGGTAAATCGGACGGCAGAGTTCGCGCTCTGCTTGAGCATCTAGGAGATGTAAGCGCGGATGGACAGGTCGACTGGATCGGCTCACTGTCGGAACCAGCCCCCTGTAAAGGCTGGACAAACGGTCTGTCTTGATCATCACCACAACGGCATTCAGCGATCCGCCTGAACTCAGCGCACTACCCAGGCGTTGTGATTCGATCAATCGAGTTCTGCGGTGAGTTCTAGTCAAAGAGCTACTCACTTTATAGCCTCCGATGGCGTGACTGCGACGATGCTTTCTATACAGCCCGCCCCGATACCCGCTAGCAGATTTCCGGGCATGCTCATCTTGCCGTCCGATGATCGAAGCATCCCTCGTATGCTTTCATAGGTAAAAAATCGTGTCCCGGCTTTGAGTGCATTGCCTGCAATGACAGGCGCGCAACCCCTGTAGAAACCGGGGAGGCCGCTTGCCGCGAAGGTGTCCCTGATCACGGAGACGGGTGTTGCTTGTCTCACATGCCGCCCGGAACTCATTTGAGCAATGGTCTTGACATACTCCGTGGGCTAAAGGATGAGTGGCCATCCGAAGAGCAAGGCCGAGTAGGCGACGTACATAAGTTATGAACGATTCGGCCATCCCAGCTGCCGCGCCGGCAATCAGTGGGTTCAGTCGATTCTGCGGACACTCAGACATATTGACGGCGTGTATGCACGATACCCTATGAGCCGAATGTATAGCATACTATCATTATATAGTCAGTTGCCATGTATACCACCTCACGGCTTGCAATCCAGGCTCAGCTTGTTTCAAATCCGATAACGCGGTTAACGGCTGACTAGCCGGCCTCCGCTAAATCCGCTTCTTGACCGATTATGCCCGTTAAACCCGTTAAGCCCGGTCGGCCCGAGACCGCCGTTGTCATTTGTCGACCTATCCACCTATCCTTCAAGGATCTTGTTTTGGTATCTGCAAGTATCCCTCAACAGTATCCTTACACCTGAGCGGTACCCAATGATTCCGACACTCAGGCTGGCGCACTTGTCGAAGCGTGGCTTCGCCCACCATATTGCGAAGCACGCTCGTGTGCAGGGTAGCCCAATTGAGCCAGAGACTTTCATAGAGTACGGAAAGGTGTCAGCGCAGATCCAAGCTGTCAGAAAACAGTAAGTCAGCCGTGGGAATGATATTAATGGAAGGGCAGGAAAGAGGCTGAGTTTGGCGGAAAAAATCCTGTATGGTCATCTCGACGATGCACAGACGCAAGAACTGAAGCGCGGAGAGTCGATTTTGCGTCTTCGACCAAAAAGGGTTGCGCTGCATGGTGAGTTTTTGCGCTACACGTGGAGACTGACAGAGAGACGCAAACGCCCAAATGGCTCTACTACAATTCATGACCACCCAAATCCCCCAAGTTTGCGTTCCTTCTTCCGTCCATACCGACCACCTCATCACCGCTCGAGATGGAGCGGCAGTTGACCTTGCAAAGGCGGTGGATATCAATAAGGAGGTTTACGATTTCCTCGAGTCCTGCTGTGCTAAATACGGGTTGGCGTTCTGGAAACCAGGAGCTGGTATCCTACATCAGGTCATTTTCGAGCAATACGCATACCCCGGCGGATTGATGATTGGTTCGGATTCCCACACGCCAAACGCCGCAGGACTGGGAATGTTGGGCATTGGGGTCGGTGGGATGGAAGCAGTTGATGTTATGGCAGGATTGGCCTACGAGCTCAGGCATCCAAACATCATCGGCGTCCGACTGACAGGCCACCTCAATCCCTGGGCCAGTACCAAAGACATCATCTTGAAGGTGGCATCGATCCTAACGGTGAGAGGCGGTACCGGATCGATCATCGAATACTTCGGTCCTGGGGTGGATGCGCTTTCGGCAACGGGGATGGGCACGATCGGAAATATGGGCGCCGAAGTCGGTGCGACTTGCTCGATCTTCCCTTACAACAAGGGAATGTCCGACTACCTCAGTCTCACCGGACGATCTCGAATTGCTCAAGCTGCTGATCATTATCAAAACGATCTCAAGGCAGATGATGGCGCAGAGTACGACAGTATTATCGAAATAGTGAGTAATTTGCTTTGCAGCGCTCTAATCCCAGGATCTATCCACGCTTGAACCTCACGTCAATGGCCCTTTTACGCCGGATCTTTCTTGGTCGATTTCGGAAATGTCGGACGCAGTGAAAACGTCCAGTTGGCCCCGGCAAATCTCCTCCGCATTGATCGGTTCCTGCACGAATTCGTCGTACGAGGACCTGTCGCGCGCTGCTTCTCTGGCCAAACAGGCGACTGATGCCGGCCTTCGAATTAAGACTGAGTTCCTGATTAGTCCTGGATCTGAGGAGATCCGTTCGACCGTATCTCGCGACGGCATCTTGAACGTATTGGAGGAAGTCGGGGGCGTGGTACTCGCAAATGCGTGCGGTGCTTGTGTTGGTCAATGGGAGCGCCCGAAGATGCCTGCGAAACAGAGGAATTCCAGTCAGTTTCCCTATACTTCCTGTGCTGAACTTTAGTCATCTCATCCTTCAATCGAAACTTTGTCGGCCGGCAAGATGGAAACCCGTCCACACATAGCTTCGTCGCCAGCCCGGAGATTGTGACAGCCATGGCCTTTGCGGGCGATCTCGCTTTCAACCCTCTTCGCGACAGCTTGACTTTGGCGGATGGTTCCCAATTCCGGTTCTCGCCACCACAAGGACCCGCCTTACCCAAAAACGGTTACGATCGGACTCTTTCGTACTACAGTCCGCCTCCCGGTGTGGATTCCACTTTGGGAGTCGTTGTCGACCCAAACTCTGAGCGGATCCAGTTGATTCAACGATTCGAACCCTGGAACGGGAATGACGAACAAAGGCTGGAAATCTTGATCAAGGTGAAGGGGAAATGCAGCAAGTCCTATCAGTCCTCCAGGCCTCTCTGAAATGGCTGACCAATAGCTACGGACCACATTTCCGCCGCGGGGCCTTGGTACAAGTACCGAGGTCACCTTCAGAATATCTCCCGTGTGTCATGCCCGTACCGATTATTACGACAGTTGGCTGATCGAAAGAAAATCTCTTGATTGGCGCCGTGAACGCCGAAAACGTAAGTGTCTGCTGCTTCTATTAGCCAAACTATCTCTTTATGTATGCTGATATCGGCTCAGGATAAAGTCAACTCTGTACGAAACTCAATGACCGGGGATTATGGCTCTGTGCCTTCGACCGCTGAGTAAGCAGATACTCCCCCTCTGAATACATTTTAGCTGATGTGTCAGGGCGTACCGGAATGCCGGCCGGAAATGGGTCGTCATCGCTGGTGATAATTACGGAGAAGGCTCTTCTCGCGAGGCAGCTGCAATGTCCCCACGATACATGGGGGGGTTCGCAGTGATTGCAAAGTCCATGGCACGGATTCACGAGACTGTCAGTCCCGCAAGTTCCCGGTAAGATGTGCACCTATGCTGATGGAATCAGAACCTCAAAAAGCAAGGATTGCTCCCTTTGTTTTTCAGCAATGGGGAGGACTATGAAAGAATCGAACCGAACGCTCGCGTCAGACTGTCGGGCGTGGGATGTCTTGCTCCAGGATCCGAGCTCCATTTACATTTCAGAAATGAAGGAAAAGAGGAGGAGACGATTTCCTGCACCCACACTTTGACGCCCATCCAGATCGAGTGGTTCAAGGCGGGCTCGGCGCTCAACACACTCCGTCCTGAGTAGCATAGTACTTAGCTGTAGTACGATAGCACTCAGACTTCGGCGGGATGCTGTACGAGTGACGTGAAATTCTCTCAGAAAGCCCTGCGCAATTTTGTCATTGTCGACAGGCCGGAATCGGCGGTGGTGTCCCCGTTCCTCCTCTGATACATCAAAGATTGAGCACTATGTCGGGATATAGGAGGAGGAATGCCGGTGGAGGCTGACGCAATACCGGGAGTGGAGACAGAATACCCCAGTCCGCCACTTTCGCTTGGTCATGGGATCTAATACATCAACACAGACGCGTCTGTGTCATGTCCGCTCTCTTCGATAACTACGCGCTCTCTTGATGTGATTTGATTCAAGCAGTATATGACACTGTCTAGTGGTCGTTCAAGGTGGTCCAGGCTCCGGTCATCCTGGTCCGCATAGCTTCGCACCGGTATTGCGATCGAGCATCGAAAACAAAAGATCGGTCATGTTGAGAGCTCCATGAGTCTTAGCCTAGCAGGGTCAGACGACGCAGCTATAAGATCAGAATGAGGTAGCTTTTTGGACAGCTGCCTGTACATCTCCTACCGTTGCAGATTGATTCAGTCAGATCGGCTGAATTAAGTAGCACAAACTCACTGATAGCATCTACTGCCGTTTTCTACGCGTCTACAAAATGGGAACCCATCAAGAGGTCTAAACACGCCGAGCCCTGAAGGTCTCATCGGCTGATCTGCCACCAGCAATGTCCTCCATGCTCAATCTATCCCTTTCCGCGAGGCTCTCGATAATGTCCACAACTTGCTGTTCTAGCTCCTGCGGAATGCACGCGATTCCATTCTCATCGCCCACGATGATATCCCCTGGCTTCACCCACACTTCCGCCTGTCCGGTCGAGTGCAGCCGGACCGGAACATTGATCTCCGAAGAATAGCATAGCTCCTGTCCAGCAGTGATCCCAACTCCCCGTGAGAACGTGGGAAGTTTGATGTCACGGTGCTCGGCTAAATCCCGTATACGGCCATCGACTACAGCTCCGACGGCGCCCAGTACCTGCGCGCGTTTCGCCATGAGACCACCGTATACTGCGTTCGGCATGTTTTCCGGGGCCGAAATGAAGAGCACGGACCCAGGGGTGACGGTGTCGATCTAGGCGAAGATTAGCCTCGTGCGCATAAGTAGGAGTGTTTTTTGCAATGAGATCCCATCAAGTCCCTCTGAACTCAAGGCACATCTGAGGCCATGGCTCACGTAAACTCACGTAGTGCCCTTGAAACCGTTTTATTGGCGCTGCAATTGAATTGCGCCGGAAGAGTACAGTATGAGCCCGTCCGACCATCTTAGTGGAGTGATCTGTGGATGCCCGCAGCTCCAGCCCCGAAAGAAATCCTCCCGCTGGATATTTCAACTTAGTGAGCGCATCGGCGATCTTCCAGCATAAGCGAAGTGGACACAGAGAAGGAGGGGGATGGAGGGAACGTACATCACACGCGCCGTACTTTGCCAATTTCGAGATGACGCCTGCCATGTCCGAAGGAGCAACGAGATGGTAGCGGCGAGGTGAGTGGATGCGAGGCAGAATTTCCGCGTTGAAGGAGAGGCGGACGCCAAACAGTCTGGATCGTTTCCCGGGTTCGAGTTTTTCTGGCGTGTTACATGAGCGTTCGGACATTACCATCAACCCGCTAATGCCCGTAAAAGCCGGGGCGGATCCCCTTTGACGGCCCAGCTGCGAAGTGACCCGCCACTACGACCCCACGTGTTCGATCCCGTGCGTTCCTCGTTGTTTTGGCAGGGCATTCGCCAAGCAGACCCTCTAGGCCCCCTCCTCTTCTCAATTGCGATCCGCAATGAATTACAGGCCCTTCAGGACTTCCTCGGCCCGGATCATGCCATCTCACCTATCTCGACGATATCACTATCACGGGCCCGGACGGAGATGTACTCGAACGAGTGGAGGCATTCTTCGCTGAGCGGACCCTGCTCCGACTCAACCCTGCGAAGTGCAAATCGCACGTATTGGCAGACCTGGCGGATGGAGGCATTGAGCTTTTGGATTCTGCTTGGGCAGTAGAGCGGCGCGAGAGGAATTCCTAGAGCGGAAAATTGAGGCGTTAGAGGTGGGACTCGACCGTCTCCGTCGCGTCAGACGCCAGCACGGCCTGCTCATCCTTCGCATGTCCCTCCAGCAGAAGCTTCGTCATCTCCAACGCTCCCTCGATACCAGTGATATCTCTCATCTCTGGGAGCGATTGGATAATTCCACATATATGGCCAGCCGCCAAAGGCGCGGTCTACCAGAGGAAGTCGACGCTCTCGATGCCCTCGAGTGCATTCTCTCCCACCTCCCTGTCCGGATGGGCGGTCTTGCGCTTCTCTCACACGCAGTCTGCGCGCCATTGGCAGCAAAGGTCTCTCACCAACACTCCCACTCCTTCCTCACTCGTCTATTCCCCGATCTAGATATCGAACCCGGAACTACCTCTACCCAAAAGCAACTTTGCGAGGAAGCCTTCAATGGCATTCAACAAACTCTATTCTCTCGCTTAGAGCCTCTACAAAGGGTAGGCTGTATGGAAAGCGGGTTCTATATCGGTCGACGAGTCTTGGCGATCATCCCTGCATCCGCACTTCTCCCCCTCACAGACACCCAAGTGGCTGCCTATTTCCGGATTCGGCTACTGATGCCTGAAGCACAGCAGGTGTGTACTTCCTGCACGAGACCCAGTTCTCTCCTCCACGCCGAGAGTTGCCCGTCCCGCAACCGTGCTCGCTCTACCCGTCGCCACGACGCGGTGAAGAACTCGATCTTCAGAGCCCTTCGCACGATACCAGGATCGACATTCACGGTAGGGATTTTGGGAGGCATAACCGAGTACGGGCAGGTGCAGAAGTATGAGGCTAAGCATGTTGGAGCTGAGTATGAAGCTATGAGTGGCCATGCAACTGAAAGGTGTCCAGCAGTCGGAGAGGTTCCGGCGCAAGTCGCCAAAAGTGGTAGGGATTGCGGCAGAGGTGCGAGGGGAAGCACGTGCCCTGGTAAAGCACCTGTGCCTCCATGATCCGCACTTATACATCCCTAGCTCGTACATTAAGACCTGAAAAGAGATGGCTACCTGATCACCGAGGGGCCGCCCATTAAGGGGAACATCCATGTCGTGGCACGGCGAATAAATTTTGAGCGAAGTGCTCTCGCCTAACGTTTACCATTAATATGCGTCTGTCTATTATAGTAGCTAAAATAGTAATAGTAGGGTGACCTCTACTATTATTAAATATAGTAGCCACACGCTGTACTATTACTATACTAATATTATCGGGTCCGGCCGTCGGGCCCGACTATTATTATTTAGTAAATATTACGGGATATAATACCGCATAATAGGCATAACTGCCTATTAATTGGCCTGGAGGCACCTCCAAGGTGCTCTGCATGCTACCAGATCGTCCGTCTACATTGCCTACCCTCGTAGCACGCTGTCTATGAGATGCATACATTTGACCCCAACATGGC
>BCKK01000016.1:0-18073 GCA_001600615.1 Dioszegia crocea | reverse complement strand
TGGGTTGGGTTGGGTTGGGTTGGGTTGGGTTGGTTTGGGTTGGGAGGTGGGCGCGACTAGCCTGAGGAAATCAGTATGTGTAGATCAAGCCGAGAAGGATGTGTTACCTGACGCAAAGCGAGAGAGGATGAAGAGAGAAGAGAGATGCTCCTTCCCCAGATAGGATGACTGACGCTGCTCCCATGCCCTGAAACGCGCACTATTCGCTACCCCTAGCGACACACACAATAGACAGCCTGTGTGTCTGGATCTGATCGATCTCATCATCACAAACAATCAATTTCGAGGGGGTCCTTTGGGCGCTCGGACCCTGAGGCCTGATGACCGAACTGATCTCGTGAGCATCTATCACCACTGACAGCACTGCTAGTCATAGTCAGTTGGCCCTGGCATCTGCACAGGTGAAGATGTGATACATGCCCTGGAGGATAGAATCACCTTCCACACCGCGCTCAAGCTTCCTGTAGATACCGCGGAGTCCCCCCAGAAGCTATCTTCTGCCCTTTGGCTTCTGCTGCTGTTTCGTCTTCTTGACAGGTGGCGCTTCTTCTTCTTCCTCATCATCATCGCTATCCTCCTCCTCCTCATCCTCACTATCCCCTCCCTCTCCAACCTCATCCATCCCCTCCCAAACTTCCTCATCCGCCTCTTCATCATCCTCATCCTCATCATCTCCCTCCTTCTTCTCCGCTTTAACCTTTGCCACCTGTCCATACCCTCTCCAGATGAACCCGCCGACTCCGACACCGCCTACCATACCCATCACACCGCCCTTCTTCCCTTCTCCTCCCCAGTTCCCCTTGACGCCGCCCTCTGGACTCGGTGTCGTGGCGTAAACCCGTAACGACGCATCGGAGCTGATGCCCGCCAGCCCATTGATCCGGCCAGACGTCGTAGCCGTAGGCGCCTCGTCGATGGAGGGGAAAGAGATGAGGTGATGGACGGTACATGTCGAGGGGATAGAGTAGAGCATCTTGCCCGTCCGCATGTCCAGAGCGGCAAGGAGGGATGATCGATCTGCGTAGAATAGCTCATGCTCGCTTTCACCGAATGCGATGGCGCCAATTCCTCCTTCTCTGGCTAATTTCCAGTCGGAAAGGGGTTTACGCTGACGAGTGTCGTACCGCCGGACCGAGCCTGACTTGGTGCCGCTGACGAGGGAGGTAGTGGAGTTGGGTGCGAAGGTGAGGGCAAGGTGGTGGATAGGGGGTCGGAGGTTGAGGGAGTCGTGCGAGAGCTGATCGATGTCAGCTAGGGGATGGCGGGATAAGCACGAGCCAACACCTACATTCTTCGCCTGCCACACCTCGCCTTCTCTCAGATCTGTCTTCTTCCGCTTGCCATTTGCACCATTCACCACTGGCTCCCGCGACGAAGCAAGCTTCCGCTCCAGATCCCATATCGACACATCGACTTCCTTGCCTGCAGCAGCAAAGGAGGTTGCACTGGAGGAGGAGGAGGCGATACAAGTCAAGGGTCCAGGAATGGTCGTGTTGCGGACTCCAGATTCGGCGGAATGGGAGAGATAGTGTAGTGAGCCAGACGATAGAGCGGCGAGAGATCCCCTGAATCGTCAGCGCAACCTTGAAATAAGGCGAGCATCACTCACGCTTTAACCGCAACTAGGCCAGCCCATACATTCCCGGCTTTCCCAATTGCTTGATGTTGCCTAACAACCTCAGGCGGCGTGGGAACTCCTTCATCGTCTTTCCCTAGATTCAAAGTCGACAACCGGAAGGTTTCATCCGCTACCAGGACCTGGAGCATCAGCTCATTGAACCCCTCGAGGCTTCAGGATATTTGGGTACTAACTTGATCTTCGGCGGTCTGAAGCATCCGCTTGAGGGATCCTACTGCTTGATGCGACCCATATTTGATTGGCAGATGTCTGACGATGGGCTCAGGCGCTGAAGGTCCTGCTTCGGGAATAGCAATCTCGGTGAGGGTGTTGGGGTGGAGAGAGGGGGCGAGGAATTGGAAAGTTTTCGGCATGATGGGCGAGGAGGGAAGCTATTTCGGCTTTTGTCGGGAATTGAGGGAAGCGTGCAGATTCTCTACGGAGAGGACTGCTCTGACTGAGCGGGTGTAGTGGCTAGGATGATCTGCAAGCAGGGTCGAGGTATAGATGATTGTGAAGGCAGCACTGATCCAAAATTCTTCACTGAACCAGAATTGCGGGGCCCCAAATTACGGCACGCATCAAGCTGGCTCTGGCTTCGCCCAGGTGCATACTGCTCCCTCGTCTTACCTTTTGTAAAGCTATAATCAACATGGCAAGTATAGACGGTATCATCATCCTCGACACGAACGGGTGAGCTGGGTCTTCTAGCATCGGCCTTTTTTTGACAGAGCTGAAAATGTTAGGAAACCACTCATCAGCTCACATTTCCCCCAACACCCACCGTCCTATGCCACCTCTCATATAGATACGTTCAACCACGCCCTGAAGCTATCGCAGGCCTCTCCATCTTCGTCGACATCAAATGGAGGAGAACTGGAGCCTATACTATGGGTCAACACGCTATCAATGGGTGCTAGCGGTGGTGTAGGGATGGGCGGAGCGGCGCTGTGTCATGTTGAGAAGGAGGGCTTGCGGTTCTTGGTTCCTGTAGGGCATGAGCGTAAGTCAGCTCGCCTTCTGAACCGCTGGAAATGAGCTGGAGAGAGATGAGCTGACAATATCCAGTAAATCCGCTATTCGCATTCGCGTTTCTTGGCTCTTTCCTCGAGACGCTTAGCGAGTATCTCGGAGAAGTGACCGAGTCTGCCATCAAGGAGAACTTCGATATCGTCTACATGGTGAGCTACCATATGGTGCATTAGCGCTCAAGCTGACATTCCCAGCTCATTGAGGAAATGCTGGATGAGGGTCATCCAATGACGATGGAGACCAACATGCTGAAAGAGATCGTCCTCCCGCCGACGCTGATGCGGAAGTTGCTCAGTGCTGCTGGGGTCTCATCGTGAGCTGGCCCACTCTAGCTCTCGGTTTCAGTACAAGCTGACCAATGACAGTATCCAAAGCCCAGCTTCAGCACCATTCACCGCCCCAATACCATGGCGCAGACCGAATGTCCGTCACTCAAATAACGAAATCTACTTTGATGTCGAAGAATCTCTAGACTGTATCATAGATCGGTGAGCTTATCACTGCTACATCGAGATATACCTCGCTGACTAATGAACAGTAAGGGCAACGTCCTATCTTCTTCGACAAGCGGCAGAATCAACTGTAACTCCCGCTTATCCGGCAATCCCGACCTACTCTTGAATTTCGGGAACCCGAAAGTCATGGGCAACTGCTCATTTCACCCATGTATAAGGTGGGTCCAGAATCTAAATTCATAAGACTAAGCTGATACTCGAAGATATAACAAATGGGAACGGGATCATGTCTTGTCATTCATCCCGCCTGACGGTAAATTCCGGCTGTTGGACTATCAGTCGGAAGTTCCGCTTGGAAGGGGACAATTGCCACTACAACTGAAAGCCAACATGTCTGTCGATGAGTATAGCGGTAAGTCTTCATCAATGAACCACTTCTCCGGCCTGTATGCTAATGTTCTAGGCAAATTCTCCCTCACTCTCACCTCACGAACCAACTCCCGTCCAATCGAAGATATCGTCATTTCGATCCACCTCGGCGAAGGAGCTACATCAGTCAGCGCAACTGCCACAGGGGACAAACGAATGCCAGGTACTAATTCGAATGGCCTGGCACGGCGAGAAGAGAGCAAAGCGGATGGAGGCGTTGGAGGTGGGACATGGGAATTTGACCCACATACACAAATACTGAGGTGGAAATTGGCTAGTCTTACAGCGACTGAAAGAGCACCAAGTCTGACTGGATCTTTTACATCATCGTAAGTCGTCTACAATGTGTAGTGACTTGTGAGCTTACTCGGATCAGGACACTGCATCCTATCCCTTCGCCATCCTTCGACGTATCTTTCCTCATCCAACATCAAACCTTCACCGGCTTACGAATCGACCAGCTCAAGGTCGCTGGGGATGTCATGTACAAGCCATTCAAGGGAGTGCGTGTGGCAAGTAAGGCGGGAAAGTACGAGGTGAGGTGGTAGATTGTAGCGGTATCAAGCTCGTCAATGCACGGTGCTTCGCTCAACGTGAGGAGGGGACACTTGACTCGTCCTTTGCGTGCTGTATGACCCGCATGTAATGATCTCGAGGTACCTACGAGCAACATTGACATCGAATGTACCACTGAAATCAAACTAAAGTCTTAGACACTGTTCCTGTCCCCATTCCGGAATCGGTTTCCGCTTCAAAAGCTCTTGAGCACAACGGCATACATCGCATTGGAGATCTAGCATCAAGCAATCACGCGGCCAATCCCCCTCACATCTCCTCCGGGCTCCCACTACCCCTGTCCCCTACGCCATCAAAGCAACCATAAGCGCCAAAGCTCCAGTGAGTGCACCAGGTCGAGCAATGGGGAAAGCAGCCGCGGAAGAGGATGAAGCAGCCGCAGCCGCAGAGCCGATGGAGGTGGTAACTGTAGCGCTTGTTGACTGGGTGATCAGCTTGGCCATGTCCACAAGATCAATGAGTTTTATCGTGCAGGGAGAGGTTGGGGCTGAGTACGTACGACACTGCCTGACATGCTCATGCTGTTGGTCATCTGTTCAGTCAGCCAGGGTCCAAGTTTTTGAGAGGGGAACTTACACTAGAGTTTCCATGGTCGTGACCCTCATGACGTCCGACAAGGGCGGATCCAGCCACAGCTGTGATGAGCGTCAAGAGGGTAGCGGCATTGACGAAGCGCATATTGGTGGATGGGCTGAGTGATGCGAAAGTTGTGCGGGAAGGGGTGTTTGGAGGAGTTGTGTGAGAATGAGTCGGAGAGAGGGATGAAGAGGAAGAAGGGGCATAATTGACTGCTATATATATGCCAGCGTGCATCAGTATCTTGCTGCTTGAACGGCGCCAAGAAGATTTTCGAAGCGATTAGAGTCGATTAGAGTTATCCAAAGGGACGCCTGGGAGGAATGTAAGCTTTCGGTAACCCTCGAAAATCTGAAACACCCGCTAAAGGATGCGGCCTTTTGAGCGGTGCCTGGAGGCCTGAGCGTAAGCTGGCGTGAGGGCGTTTACACGTCTCCTCCGTTTGAGCCTCATGGAGCGGAGCAAATGTGCGAAGGTACTGTACGGTTTCAACCAAATCATGTGCTGCATGATTCCCCGCCTCTCACTCATTGTCGACATGCCTCTTCCATTGCTGCAACTGCTCCAGTCATATTTGCCGCATCCAGCAGGACCAACCGGCCGTGCTGCTCGACTCCGAACGAATCGTCATCTCGCACTGGTGCGGATTTGAAGGGATAGGAGTGAACCACCATTGCGACCTGGTCCATCAGCAAAAGTGTGGCTACAGGGTGAAATCGGCATTACTCACTCGGTCCAAGTATTCTTCCTCGGGGTGATATGGGAATACTCCCGCTTGCAGAGGGACTATCGGAGCTCTCGATGTAGCCTTAGACTTCTTCTTCTTGCCTCCGACAGAGTTGCTGTTCATCAGCCCCAGGATTCTCGACCGAATACCAGGATCAACTCACTTCGCTCCATCCATCTCTAGACCCATCGCCTCTTCCGTCCCTTCCAGCTTATATCCCCTGCCCCATATCAGGTAATGCGTAAACTCCGGTATATCCCGCCCCTCTTTCCGACCTTCTGCCAGCTCCTGCCCTAGCATCTTGTACAATGGCGGAATGAGCGGTAACGGTAGGTTGAGCAATCGGAGGGAGAAGGTCAGGGCGGGCCGATGTGGGCCTGTGGGGTCGAGAATGGCATTGATGGGGGAGTTGGAGGGAAGGGTACTTTGGAGGTACTGTAAGAAGGGTGCTAGAGCGGGATTGGCCTGCTCGTCAGCGACGGTAGGGTTGTTGCCTCAAAAGCAACTTACTCTATTTCTGTTGACATCCAACACAGCGACCATAGCCCAAGGATCACTCTCCTCTCCCTCAGTCTTTATGGTGCTTCCTGCTCCTGTCCGAACACCTTCAGACAGTATCAACTCGGCAAGTGGGTGGACATCAATCAGGCTATCGTCATGTGAAAGGGTTTGACGGATCAATCGTTTCAGAGCTATTCTGCGAACATCAGCTGCAATCTCGATACTTAGTGACGACAACATACAGATCTACCTCCGGTGTGAAGTTGTGGAAGTCAAAGTCAACATTAATCATGCTCTGCAGGCATTAGCACGCAAAACCAAGATGCAAGGATTGCAACTGACAGCATCGCTATCTGAGCCGCTGTCGGAGTCATCCTCATCTTCGCGGGGTGCGTTTTTTCGCTTGGCTGCTGTGGAAGCGGGCACAGCTGATAATGTACGATTGGCGGGCATTGTGAGCTGCGTGCTATGTATTGTGTATGGGTGCGAGCGTAGGTATCGAAAGATCAAAGCTCGGTTTCAATCTCATTGCTGAAATTTCAGAATACGTAAGATGACTGCTGGGTGCACGTGACCGTGACGGAACCAAAGGGGGTGCCATGACGTCATGGGCCTAGACTTGGCCCCGCCCTGTCAGCTTTCCTACTGCCAGCCCTTGTCCTAACATTCCTCGCCTATACCATCCTTCATCTACACCACAACAGCACTCAAACAACACCACAGAACACCCCAACAGATCCACCATGTGTGAGTAGATAGCCAGCTCTTCATACCGGGCTTTCGACATCCTGCTCAGCAGCTGCCTGCTGACATTTCCAGCCGCACCCAACACCAACTCCACCGCCCCTGGTATCCTAGACCAGACCAAGAACCTCGTCGCTCAGACCGTCGAGCAGGTCACCAACCTCGCCAACCAAGCTGCCAACTCTCAGGCTGCCGCGACTATGACTGAGCAGGCCAAATCTATCGGAAACCAGGCCGTTGCCGCTGCGTCTTCCGCCGCAAGCACTGCCGCTGCGACTGCCTCGAGCCTTGCTGGTCAGGCCCACGTTCAGGCTCACGCTGCTGTCCCCAGCATCGTTCCTGCTCCCGGTGGAACCGTTGGCGGTGTCGACAAGTCACACGACCTCAACCCCCACAGCTCCACAGACCAGGCAAAGCTTGAGAAGCTGTTCTCGGACCGACCGGACCCAAAGGAGCTCCAGGACCAGGGAATCCTACACGGTGAGCTTCAGATTTCTTGTTACTCGGAGCATTGCTCCAACTTCTGCTCGATGAGTTGCTGATGGTGACAGGTGCCCCTAACGACGCGCTTGCTGGCAAGAAGCAGGAGCTAGAACGGTCCCTCAATGCTGTGAGTCAAGTCGCTCGTGTATAAAGGCAGCTATCGTGAGCTGAAGTTTGCAGGATAAGTTGGAGAAGGAGATTGCTGAGCGACCATCCCCCGAAGAGCTAGTGAAGAAGGGTATCCTGAACGGTAAGTCGAGATGCCGCTCGCCTGCTCGCTTGGCTGGAACTCATCAGAGCTGACCATAATAGCTAACGAGGCCCCTCCATCCAAGTAAATACGACCTTGCGCAAATGCTACGACCCAGACGGTGACCACGTTGTCGATCTGACACGATACCAACGAAGTAGAGCGGGAGCGGATGATACCCTTGAAACTCGCACAATGCAGTCGTGCCTCTGGTCGCGCAACTAGT
The DNA here is from genome assembly GCA_001600615.1 of Dioszegia crocea. Taxonomy (NCBI): domain Eukaryota; kingdom Fungi; phylum Basidiomycota; class Tremellomycetes; order Tremellales; family Bulleribasidiaceae; genus Dioszegia; species Dioszegia crocea. The sequence goes on along the minus strand of BCKK01000016.1, from coordinate 10,456 downwards.
GATTGGCATTCTGACCATATGATCTGCCTTCAGTTGCCTTGTGATCTTAATCCCAGTGTACGAAAGTGCTAGACACCACTGGAAGCGCACCAACACGTCGACGACACGTCGGGCGCCGGAACCGGCTGCCGGTCGCGGGTGTACAGCGCCGATCGCTTGCATCTCGAAGGATCTTTTGCATTTCTTGTTCCGTCCAGTCTTTACAGAGCCACGACAGCTGCATCAAGCTCTGTGCAGAGACGCCGTGTACATACCCCTTCGCCTCCCCTTATCACCCCATAAAAGCCACGGGCCCCGGCCTAGATATTTCGGGTTCGGGGAGGGCCGACAGATCCCACAAACCAGACAGACCCTGATCTTGGCAGAGCAGAGGACATCCTTTAGCCGCCTCATCACTTTCTGTACTTTACCCGCAATTTTACATCTTCCGCATTAGAGCAGTGAGGCAAGATGGCCGTCGCAAGCTCCCCCGACATCACGCCGCGTCCCTCGCTATCCGGCCCTTCGAGAGATATGGCCACACCGCTCGCTTCGCCCCAGTCTGAGCGGAGAAACCTGGAGGCTGCTTCGCCTGTCATTTCAGCCGCTACTCCTCTGCCGAACTCATCTTCCCCTGCTAAAGGTCTACCGTCAGCCTTGAAGCCTATTGGGATCATCAATGAGCAGAATACTTGCTTTCTAAACTCGACGTTCCAAGCTGTAAGCATTTCCGCTGCTGTGCGGATAAGGGCTGTGCGTTATTGAGCTACGCTAAAGCCTATAGCTAAGCTCAACTCGACCGCTCATCTCCCTCCTTACGTCCTCCCCTTCATCATCTCTCGGTCCATCCATCTCCATCCCCCGACCCATCTTCCCGCCCTCCCTCGTTCCCGCGCTCCAACCCGACGCACTCGAGCCACCCCTATACGAGCTCTTACCCGTCACTCGAGCCTTCATCAACAATCTACACCGAGCATGGAAGATGAAAGATGCCGGTGGCGGGACATATGGATCCGGCGAAACGTCATCTGGGAAATGCATGTCGCTCCGGACTGTCCTTCGGGAGATTGCAAGGAAATACGACCAATATGACGATTATCGACAACAGGACGCTCACGAGCTTTTGCGTCACCTGCTGGATAGTATGGAGATGGAGGAGAAGGATGTAATTAAGAAATTACAGCCTGAGCAATTTGCGCCCAGGCCTACAAAGAAAAGTGGCGGAGGCGGGAGGGGGAGAGGTCCATCGAGGGAATTGGCAGGGATAAGTCCTATGCCTAGCCCGTTACCTAGTCCTGCGCCGAGCCAACCGGGGAGTCCGGTCAAACAGCAGTTTGATCCCATGGCTAGGGCAGTGATGGGTCAGCCGGAAGAATGGAGGGAGGTTCCAGATAATCAGAAGCTGGTACCGTTTGTGGATGTCTTATTCGGAGGTAGTCTCGCCAGTGTCGTGGTGTGTGAAAAGTGCAAGAGTGTGAGTTTGGCTCATGATACCAGATCTGCCTGGAAGCTGAATCACTTAGGTATCACACACCTACGAAGGCTTCTTGGATATCTCGCTGAGCATGAAAGATGAACCGCGGACTAGAAAGGTGCGTCCCACCTTGAACGGAATATGACACTTTACTGATCCAATAGAGAGACAAGCTCAAGGCTCTTTTCCGACCCAAAGCAAGCTCCGCAAAGCCCTCACCTACCGACGCAGCTACGTCCGAGACCGAGCTCTCCGACTCTGAGCACGCGCCAAAGAACACCAAAGACCGCCGACTGTCATTCGACCACGACGACAGGAAAAGCGAAGGCGGACCTAGTCGGAGCTCCTCGATCAAGGGGTTCGGGCTGAAGGGCAAGCCGAGCTTCTCATTCGGCAAAAAGAAGAAGGAGGACGCTTCTCGACCTTCATCATCCAGCGCTACCTCGATCACTTCGAGCCCAGTAGGCACAAACCCTATCATTTCAAATGGTACCGATTCTGAACGGGGCTCTATAGCCGAGAGTACCAATTCGGGCGTCACGTCAACAACGTCGGCAATGGGAATACCTGGAAGTCCGGTCATTTACACCAATGGTGGCTGGAAGCATGTACATGGACCTGGTCCTACTCCTGCTCAGGCGGCATACATCCATCGTATCCTTGCCAATCAAGGCGGCGGTAGTGGTGCCCACGCGGACCCGGTCGACCCACTTGCTAAACTCCGCGCTGCGAATAACGGCGAGGGTTTGGCGGTGAATTCCAACGGCGCCCACTCATCTGGTACTCCAGGCGAATACGGGTTATTGGACTGTCTGAGGCAGTTCACCTCGGTGGAGGTACTCGAGGGAGAAAACTCATTTGCGTGCAAGAAATGCTGGAGGATCAAAAGTGGGAAATACCAAGGAATGGGGCCGGCATTGAAGGAGGAAGATGAGGGTGTGGAGGGGCATATCGATGCCCACTCGTCAGTATACGGCTCCCCTGTCTTATCTCAACGAAGAGCCACAGCGCCTGCTATCTCAATCACTACCGATGGCCTTTCCCCTTCCTCCTCGCCCGTGACGACTGAAGATGACCGGCCATCCATTCGACACCCATCCATCACTTCCAACACTGCCCAAATTAGGGCTCCATCACCCCTCCGACGCCAAATTCCTGACTCGTCAGCCGTACCCGAAGATGCCATCTCAATCTCCTCATCCCACAATACTCATTCGGCAATATCGGCCGATATCTCCTCGGGGGCAGATACGGAACTTGAGCCCGACGCAGATGGGCAAGGTGACGATACGGACGGATTGTCCGATACGTCCGAAGAATCTGATGAAGGGAATATACCTCTGGCGTCTGATTTGCCAGTGGGCTCTCGGCCCAAAATGCCAACTAGGAAACAATCGACACATTTCGTTCATCGACGGGCGTTTAAACGATACTTGATTGCTAAAGCGCCTGAAGTGCTTGTTTTCCATTTGAAGAGGTTTAGGCAGACTCAAAAGACTAGTTTGACGTTTACGAGCTTTTACGATTTGAAAAAGTGAGTTTTTTGGTCGGATTGGGGATGGTATGGGGGATGAAGATTGGGCGGGGAGGGGAGCTCTGTTTTGGTTGGACAGGAAAGGGAAAGGCCAAACACTGATGATTTCAGGGTTGATGACTTTGTCTCTTTCCCTGAAAAACTCGACATTGCCCCCTTCCTCGCTCCGAATAGAAACAACTATAAAATCACACAAACACCCACTGGACCTAGAGCACCATATATGGACTGGACGTCAGTAGATCACGGACCTGAATCTGCTCCGACATGGTATCAGCTATACGGTATGTCCTGCCCCCCTCCGCAACCCGTCGAGCATATCACTGACAACCTACAGCGGTAGTTGTACATCTTGGAACGATGATAGGCGGGCATTACATCGCGTACACCCTTGTTGACCCAGAAAGGATGTTTGAAGATGGGAAGAAGGTCGTTGATGCGATGCGGGATTTGGATATCAATGGGGGAGCGAGTGGGAATGGGGATGAGGGTGAGAATGGGTTTGAGATGCTCAGTGTTGGCGATACAAGGGCCGGGAAGCGGGTTTGGTGTTACTGTTCAGAGTGAGTCTTTGGGTTCGGAAGCGAGATACAGGGCAGTGCTGACCCTGCAGTACTTCCATCAGACTGGCGAGTGTCGATGAGGTATTGAAATCAAAGGCGTATCTGTGTTTCGTGAGTTGTCTTCAGCGTTGGCTGTGTCATTCATTCTCGCGGTGGCCGGAAGCTGACCAGTCGCAGTATGAGAAAGTGTATTAGATGGTTGATCGATCCCAAGGATGGACTAACGCTACAGACAGCGGGGAAAGAATGGGTCGCAAAGGGTTGTAGAGTGTAGAGCTGTCGAACCTTGTCAAACAACATTCATATCTACCTTGCTACAAAGTTATCAAACAGGTCGAGAGTACAAAAGAAGACATCACGATGATTGCCATCGTAGACGGGAGGCCAAACTGAGCTCAACGCCGTTCATAAGTGATGTCGGAGAAGACACCCCCCTGCGTTGCGCTTGTGCATTTCACGCGATGCCGTCGCTTCTTGCCATACTGTCTCCATCAGCCCTCTAGCCACTGCACGTCTCAAGCACTAGCCTCACCTCAGTTTGTACCTGACGTCCACTGTCCTGCCCAGAGATACCATTCCGCCACATCACACCAACTTTCCCCCAACTCCAGCGACGGCGCCTACAATCCTCCCCGCTGGGAAGTCCCGAGATGTATTACGCGTGGCCAGGAGGGAGATGACAAGACATGAAGCTACGAAAGCAGTACTGGCTCATCAGCTGCCTGATCCGTGGATATCAATCTCGGGCGAAAGGCTGTACGAACAATTTGTAGAATGTGGCCCTCGATAGATGCCTCTCCTCTTCTGATGTACGGGAAGATGCAAAGATTGCTACGGATGATCAGCTCTAGTCTAGCGTGAATCTAGTCCTACTCACAGCGAAGATTGGGCAAAGCCATTTTGAAGAAGGTCGCCAGTCGGATGAGCAACGTCAAAACAAAAACCAACTCAATTCCTCTGTTCAGTCTCTTCACATCACACAAGCTCGTCATGTTCAAAAAACGCTCTCGGCCAGCTGGATCCCGACTCAAGGAGACCTCTCTGGACTCTCCGGGACCTTCAAATCATCCCTCTACCCACCCATCACCCCCTCGTCCGACTAGCGAGCAGCCAGAAGAGCCCGAATCAGACCTCACGGCGGAGATTGATGAATTGATCTTGCTTCGCAAATTGCGCAAAAGCAAGCAAGGTATCGACCTTGCCAAGTTCAACAGGGGAGAGAAGAAGATATCAAGGGATGATTTGGGTTCTGGAAGTGGATCATATGGTCTCGTTGCGCCTGCTCGGAAGAAGAATGAGGATGATGAACCGGAGTAGGTCCTTTGATAGGGTTTATGGCCACTGAGCTGATGGTGTCGTATAGCGAGTTTGCGGATGAAGCGGAAAGAATGATGAGGATGGTACGGAGTAACAACTTCACCCAACAGACCAATGCCCTAGATACAGACAAGCACATGTAAGCTATAAGATTGAGTACGGGCGCGAGTTTTGGCTGATGGGCTTTAGGCTAGAGTATATAGAGACTGAGATGGCAAAGAGGCGAGGGCAGGCAAAGGAAGATGGTCGACGTCTCGAACCGCTTGATCCACAGTCTGAGCTGTACAAGATGGCCCTGAAGTACCAGTGGGATATGAGCAAAGAGGGGGAAGAGGAGGAAGGGAATGTGACGAATAGTATGGGCATGTTGACTAGTATACCAGAAATGGATCTGGGTATGGAGTACGTCCTTCTTTCTGCCTGCTAGTGACTGAGCTGATGGTCAGGAATCGCCTGAGGAATATCGAAGCGACGGAGAAGGCAAAGCGGGAGATGGAGGAGAGGCGGAGGAATGAGACCAAGACAAGAAGGAATCCAGAGGACGAGGACTTTGCAGCGGCCAGATGTGAGCTTGCTACCTAGACTTGCTATACCGAAGCTGACCCCTCCAGATCATAGGCCGACTCTAAGGATCGCGTCGGATATATACGCGCATAATGACGAGCAGAGGCAAGCGGCGGGGCTGCCCCCTCCGAGGTATAACAATCAGAAGGATCAGCAGTCTCAGCAGGCTACTGATGCTGAAGTCTTTGATCGATTCAAGAAGAGGTATGTCTAATCCTACTTGATGATGAGCTATGCTGACTACGAAAGGATGAAGAGGTAGTCCATCATGCATACATACACACAATCTACGCTCGGACCCGTGCCTGTACACACACACAATCAGGGCACAATAACCTCCTTTACGCCAGATCTCACTAGCTATATATACCCATCACATACTCATGACACTTCCATCATTCACCTTTCTTCTTCTCAGCCAACATGTCAGACCGTGCTGAGCCCATCGAGTACGACTACATCATTATTGGAGGTGAGTGGGGCGTTTCCGCCGATGATCGAAACCTGGACAGCGTGCTGATATCTCAGGCGGCACAGCGGGTTGTGTCGTTGCCGCTAGGTTGATCGAAGCTTTCCCCAACAGCTCAATCCTCATCGTTGAGAGTGGGAATGGCTTGGAGGGCAACGTGGCCGTTAAAAGTGAGTGAAGCTCATCGTCTCAGTGTGACCCGCGGCTGATTGTACAGGGCCGCTTGAAAGCATGTTCTCGTCTCTCATGGACAAACAAAAAGGTTGGTCGACCTTCACCTCTGGCTGGACTAGTGATCTATTTGCTGATGAGCTCCAGCCGCCACGTACATCAGCGAGATGGACAGATCATTGAACGGCCGACAACTTCCTGTCGCTGCTGGAAATATGCTAGGGTAAGCCGCTTTTTAACAACGTCTAACGAGTACTGCTGATTTCATCTTAGTGGTGGGTCTGGGGTCAGCTTCATGGTGAGCTTGAACCGCATACAGACTGGGCATTACAACGGCTGATAATCAGATATACGGTCAAGCTCCAGCATCAGACTGGGACGATTGGAACCAGCCGGGTTGGTCTTACAAGGAGATGCAGCCTTTCATTCACAAGGTACGTCGTCCACCGTGCTACTTCCGTCGCGAAACTGATCGCCCCAGGCCATCACATTCTTAGCACGGTGCGGTGATCCTGCAAAGCATGGGACCCAGGGCCCAATGGTAGTCACTCGCGGAGGGTGAGTTCTTCTCTGCGTCCTGCGCATTTAATATCTGTACGCTGACACATCAGTCACAAATTGCCTGACTGGATGTGGAACTTCAACCTCGTTGCGCTCAAGGCTCGTGACATGAGAAACATACCCGATATGTCTGATCAGGTGACTGCAGATGGCTGTGAGTTTATCTTTGCACAATCAAGTTTACACCTTGAGGTAATGCTGACCCTGCCAGATGGCATTCTCGTATGTTGGCCTGACCGGATTTCACCCAAAGATTCATAGAACTCACCGTTTAGGCCAAATGGATCGATACAAAGGGTAGACGCTCCACCACCGTTAGCTCCTATCTCGTTAACGCCATCAAGGCAAGCCATCAAGCCAACACATGTACGATGAACTCGACAATCGTGGATTCGATTCTGATCAAGGATGGCAAGGCAGTCGGGATCAAACTCGCGAAGGGAGCAGAAGCTATGGCGAAGAAGCAGATCATACTCTGCGCCGGCGCGTTGGGCTCGCCCTTGGTCCTGCAGCGCAGTGGTATTGGATCCAAAGACTCGCTGAGTGAGGCTGGAGTGGAGACCAAGGTGGACCTGCCGGGTGTAGGCCGGGAGTATCGCGACAAGCAGGTGTGTTAAAAGCCGGTCTCATCGCAGCTGACCAGCTGACGCTCGCAGCTCCAGCTTGCCAGCTACTACGTCGACGACGCCTGCGAAACCCTCGATGCGTTCCTCAGCAAAGACGAGGCCACAGTGAAGGCCCAGCTCAAACTTTTCAACCGTAACGGGACCGGCCAGGCAGCTACCAACGGCATCAGTGCGTTCTTTTGCCTCGCGTACGGGTCACAGAGCTCTAGCTGATTACTAGACCTTGGCTTCAAATTCCGCCCGACCGAAGAGGAGATTGCCGCCCTTGGTCCAGAGTGAGTCTCAATATCGATTGCAACACCAGCGTGTGCTGATATATCAGATTCGCCGAGCACTGGGCGAGCATCAGTGAGGGAAAGCCCGATAAACCAGTCGTCATTGGAGGTATGCTCTTCCTCTCGTCTTGTCGAAACATATGCTGACTGAACAGCACTCTGCTGCCAATACATTGGAGATCGATCAAAGTTGCCACCCGGGAAATACATGACATTCGGATGGTGGCAAAACTACCCAGCCTCTCGCGGCAGTATCCGGATCGCCACAAAGTACGCCATGGATCCCAGCAGTCCTTACACCGACGATTGGAGCGAACCCGTCAAGTTCAAGGCCGGACTTCTGAGGCATCCGGCCGATCTTCCCGTGCTTATTTGGGTGTACAAGGTGCAAGTTTGGATATAAACCTGCTACAGGCCTCGCTGACTTCCCAGGACTCGTGAGATGGCCCGCCGGATGTCAGCCTACCGAGGCGAGTACGCCGACAGTCACCCTTCTTTCCACGACAACTCTGCCGCTGCGTGCAAACGCCACGATGGGCCGATCACGGATGACTCCAAAATCATCTACAGTGCCGAAGACGACAAGGAGATCGAGCATTGGATTCGAGACACCGTCATCTCCGCCTGGAACTCGTCGTCTACCTGTCCGATGCGCGCGCGAGAGGAGTTCGGCGTGGTGGACTCCAAGCTCAACGTCCACGGTGTGGAGGGTCTGAAGATTGCCGGTGAGTCTGTTCTGTCACTTCTGGGACACAAGCTGATAAGCAGACACATCCATTGTCCCGCAGCCGATGGGGACCACCATGATGTCGGTCGCTTTGGCCATTGGGGAGAAGTGCGCCAGTATCGTGATCGACGAGCTCCGTAACGCCTGATACATACAAGTAGTTAATGACAAGATAGCGTGGTTCCATGTATATACCGCTATGATCGAACCTTCAGACTACAACACGTATGGTCCTTTGAGTCTTCCGCTAATCTCTCATCGATCCACTTCCCTACATCCTCAATGTCCGACCAACCACCTACATTTGCTACTCCCCGCATCGTTACTACTGTCCCCCTCTCCGGAGCCCAGCCGAGTAGCTCCCTGATCTGCTCCACTCTCTTCAACGGAGATACATGATTGAAGCACCACTCCCCATGATACGTCTCATCCGCACACTGGCACGCTGCCCATTCCACCTCCATCCTGGCAGCACCAACTTCGACTGGCAGTTGATCATCCACCACACCCCTCAATGACAGGCTCTGCAACGTCCACTGGCTCGCTAGGCCAGAGATCAGCCTCGCAGTTGAAGATCGGTCGAACGCGGCCGCTCGAAGTGGATTTTGCTGGAATGCCCGGATGGCAGCAAAGCAGCAGCAGTACCCTCCGCCGAAAGAGTGGGCCGTGCGCTCGGTAGTGGGGTAGTGTACCGTCAGGTGTTCAGGGGATGTTTGGGAGGTGAGGAAGGAAATGAGGGGATGTGGAGTAGGGTGGGCATGCGAGTGGACGATGAGCTGCCAAGTCGCTTTTGAGCCGATGGTGATAGATCGGACGTTGGGGAAGAGGCGAGGGGAGGATGAGGATGAGGAGGGAGTTGTAGGGATGATATCGCTGGGTAGATCGTCGGGGATAGAGGCGATGTCGAGATGTGTGGTGTAGACCCAAGCAGATGGTGCAGAGCTGACGGTGCATGGGGTGAAGAAGGGAATGATGTTGTTCTCCGAGAGGGTGATATGTCGGTATAGAGCTGGGATAGCTACATCGTGCAGATCGCCAGAACAGCGCGCGAGATGGATGAGGGTCAGGGTGTCTGCTTGGTCGGATACCGTAGTACAGAGGTGAGAGAGGATGTCGACAGTGAGTCGAGGAGCAAGCGTGGGTGTTGCGGATGCGAATGAAATGGACATGATGGAGTGGAGTTGGGCGGGTGAGATTGGCTGCTGCCCTTCCAAGCGCCTAGCTGTCCCTTATACAGGACAAGCATGACCATCGAGTCCTCTCTATCAAAGAGCTGAAGTTATCGCCGTATGCTGATGAGGTCCTGCTTCATTAGCTAGTCAAGAGACGCGTCAAGGGGGAGGAGGAAAGGTGACCGGTTGGGTCCTCGTCGTCACCCGGATGTAGCCGGAGTTAGACGGGTGGGGCAAAGTGGGGAACTGGAGTGGAACGAGGAGGCAGCGCTATGTGCGATAAGGGAGTGTGTGAATCTACCAAGCATAGCAGGATTAAGGACATCAAATACATGATCATTATAAACTACCAACCCGGATGAAACTAATACTATACTACCTGCTTGCTACCTACTAATATCGGTGCACGGCGCCCAAGAGAGAGGGATTTTCGAGAGGAGATCGATACGATCAAAGGTGTGGAGAGCTGTGGGAGTAGAGGCTGAGATGTCAGCGAAGATCATTGTGCTGCAGAATTGAGACTTACAGGGAGGAGAGAATTGAGCCGAGGCCTAGAGGGAGATTCACGGTGAGGGAGGAGAAGTAAAAGGGAAGTCTGACATATCAGCAGTCTATCTCACAGTTTCAAGGGAAAGAAGACTCACCGGTCAAAGAGAGTAAAGGCAGGAACCGGAGCGAGGAGCTTAGAAGCAGTTGCATGAAGAGTCTGAAAGATCAGCTGGTGGCCAAAAGAGGAGAAAGGAAGAGAAGACTCACTGCATCCCTTGCCCTTGAGCTTGCAGAGCCACACCTGCCACCAGTTGTCGCAAGTCCCGTTGTCGGCAGGCTTGGGTGTGCAGTAGCATTTCGACTCATCCCACTTGCCGCCCTTGCTAGTGCATGCCTGACCCTGTCCGTCACAGTCCGAGCACTTGGGGTTCTCGCACTGGCACTTGTCGGAGTTCCAAGTGCCCTGGTCCTTCGCGCAGACGGACTTGGCCCAGTCACCGTTGGGGCAGGTAGGCTTGGGAGTGCAGTAGCACTT
>BCKK01000015.1:0-25217 GCA_001600615.1 Dioszegia crocea | reverse complement strand
GAAGAACTCCTTTGTCTTGGAAGATCCTACACTTATCCCCTTTACGCGCACTATGCTGGTTTGAACCCCAACCACGCAACCGACGTGTACATCGACGAATGGCGACTCGCTTGTGCCAGATACACGGGTCTCACCAACTACGCCGACCTCGGACATGCTTCATGCATTCTCGATGGCGTTCCCTTCGGTCCCAAACCCGCTCCGGGAGTTCAGTGGCTGTTCGTCACCTCCCAGCCCTACCTCGTCATTCAGCACTGGCAGGTCGATGATCAGTACCCCGACCCAGGCTACAGGGGGGCGACCAAGGTGGTTATCAAGATGGAGGTGGGGTATAAGGTCACTCCTGCCTTGAGGAAGATGAGGATGGCGGCATGGAGGTTTTATCCCGAGGTTGAGGTGGAGAAGAGGATACAGCTGCGCGTGGCGATTGCTAGGGCTCGGATGGGACTCGAGGCGTTGTTGCAGACGCCGAGGTTCACGTACGCTGACGGCTACCCCAAATCGGCTTTTTTCTACGTATACTGAGGCATGAACATGTAGAAGCGTGATACATTGTACAATATGAATAGTCGAGCTTAGGCTCCTTAGAATCCTAAGTTGAGAGGCTTGGGTTAAGGAAAGGAGCTACCTCTGAGAATCCCCTCTTTAGTCATTCTGGGCGCCTTGACCCTTCGAGCTTCGTGTCCTCGTATTCACTGCTATACAGGACTGGGGTCTGACGACGGTACCTCACTCACTCAGACTGAGACCGGTGCCGAGCGGTTCTGATGTCTACCTTGCCGGCTGCGACAGGTGTCGAAGCGTTCATGCGCTACCCCTTGGCCTCCCCAGGTCGCCCATGCGGTTTCAGCACGGAATGCCTCTGCGCGCATCAGAAGAAGCTCGGACGTGGCCTCTAGTGCGCGGATGTGAAGGTGATCTTACCTATATATCGGGGCATGTATCACCTCTGATCGATCCATCTGTGCTGATGCCAGAGCTAGGCTGATCATGATTCTCACTAGGGCAATCGAGAAAGATGCGTGCTCACGAGATCAATAATCAGCCTCAGGGTTCGAGCGCCCAAAGGACCCCCTCGAAATCGATCAGTCGTGATGATGAGAATGATTGATCAGATCTAGACACACAGGCTGTGTGTTGCGAGGGGGTAGTGATAAGTGTGCGTTTCAGGGTGTGGGACGAGCGTCAGCCATCGATCCTATTTGGGGAAGAGCATCTCTCTTCTCTCTTCATCCTCTCTCGCTTTACGCTAGGTAACATATCCTCTTCTCGGCCTCGCCTCACATGCTGACACAACTTAGGTCGGTTGCGCTTCCCTTTCAACCCAATCCACGCCACACCCACACCATGGCCCAACCACTCATCAACCACTTTCCGCTCTTGCCCCACGATCCCGTTTATGTCAATGTCGAGGAGGAACTCCGTCGTCTGGGGAGAGATTACACTCATCGCCTCTACGCGCACTATGAGCCGGGCCCCATCCCCACCACCGACATCTTTATCACCGAATGGCGAATCGCTTGCGCTACATACATCAATCTCATCAGCTACGGCCTTGACCAGCAACAGTCGTGCATTGTCGACGGCATTCCCTTCGGTCCAACACCCGCCCCGGGAGTTGTTTGGTCGTTCGTCACATCCCAACCCTACGTCGTCCTTCAGCGGTGGCTTTTCGATGGTCTAAACCCCGATCCAGGTTACAAGGGGGCGGTGAAGGTGGTTGTCAAGATGAAAGTGGGGTATAAGGTCACCCCCGCCCTGAGGGGGATGAAGATGGCGCATTGGAGGCGGTATCCCGAGGTCGAGGCGGAGAAGAGGATACAGCTGGGCGTGGCGATCGCTAGGGCTCGCTTTGACCTACAGGCGATAAAGCAGACGCCGAGGGTCACTTACGCGGACGGCTACCCTAAGTCGGCTGGGTCAGCCTAGATGGGACATGCTGCGGCGTAGTATATTGTATAACATGTACAGTCGAGCTTAGGCTCCTTACAATCCGAAGATCAGTGGCTTGGGTCAAGGGAACAGAGTTGCCTCTGATGCCTGAAATTGTTTTAGCTGTTGTGCGCACGTGTATGCTTCATGCTCGCCTAGTCTCTGCTAGACAGGACTGAGGTTCGACGACGCGACCTCACCCACTCAGACTGAGACCAGTGTCGAGTGGTCTTGCCAGCTCCAAGAGATCTCCGAGTGCCCATGCGCAACCTCTACCCAGACGTGGAGACCGCCCATCAGCACGGACCACCTTCGCTGTGCAACACAAGAAGCTCGGTCACTAGGAGATGACGCATCAGATGGTTAGACCCTCCTTTGAATGAAACGGTCAATACAGGAATACGCACAGACCCATTTGGCCGGCGCTAGCATCGTTTAGCGTAGCGTAGGCAGAACTTAGTAATCAGCGGCCGTCCAAGCTCAGATCTCAGATCAATGATCAAGTACATCGGAGCACACAACGACCCCGTGCCTGCATTTAGTGTGTGTTGCTCAAAGGTACCCCCTTTCTTGAGCTCTCTGTGTGTGTGTGTGTGTGTGTGTATGTGTGTGGACCGGAAGCGAGTAAGGGTCCGAGCGGGTTTTTGATGAGAGACCGTTCCCAAGTGAGCTTTTCTGATTGACGTCGCTGCCTCAATGTCACATTGGACATCCGAAGCTCATCACGCGCTCGCTAGCGCTGCCGACCGACGAGAGAGCACGCTGTGAATATTCGGCCGAAAAGACTTCGCGTCAACGAGCCTGCTTCACACGGGTCCACTCTTCCGCCAAGCGCAGCCGCCTGACGACTCTGAGCGAGTGGGTGGGCAGCTTATCGGCCGGTATATCTTAGCGTGCAAGACACACGCATGGTCGAAGGAGAGTAGTGAAGTTGGGCAACGTTCGCAAGTCGCAGTGCCACAAGGCAAGGGGTCTTCGGCCGATCGGCCCGAAACCACCGGTCTCAAATTGCTTCCGCTTTTTATCTGATTACCAGTTGCCTCCGGATGAACTTCGGGTCAACGTCAACATGCCGTCACTCTCGCCCCACTCCACATTTTCGCCCGAAATCCCACGCCAACTCCAACCCGACATCGCATCAGAATCATCGCTGCACACTTGGCAAACACATCAGCTGACCGGCCGAAAGCATCTCAGCCATCAATCACATCAAATAAGAAGCATCTCTCGAATTCAGTTCATCCTTTATCCTTGCACACATCGCGCACACGCCTTCATCCAGCCCTCGCCTTCTTTCCCCCTTACCCCCCTTTCACCCGATCCCGGATCATGTCCGCGCCGATCTCAATCACAGCGTCGTCTCTCGCCAGCTTTGCTGCTGGGGCAAAGGCGAGCTCGAGCAGAGGCGAACGTAGCAAGACTGTTGCTGTTCTCGGAGCTAGTTATGGCGGCGCCAGAGCGGCGAAATTGCTTAGTTTGGGATTACCGGAAGGATGGAGATTGGTCGTCATTGACAGAAATAGTCATATGAACCGTGAGTCGCATCTCTTCTCTTCACTAATCACTACATGATATTGGCTGACAAAATCTTCCAGACGTCTATGTCTTTCCCAGATTCACAGTCATCCCCTCCCACGCGCCAAAAGCATATATCCCATATACCGAACACCTCAAAGCCGAACATCCCAAAACTGCCATCCCCGTCGAATCCCGTCCACTCACTCCTCCATCTACCCCACCTTCACATTCCGGCGCTCTCGCTTTCGACAAAACAAGAATGCACGAACCACATACATGGGTGCAAGGGATGATTACCTCCCTCACTTCCCACTCCGTCACTTTCCACAGAATACCATCCGCGTCGGCCTCAACTCGCGGCTCAGCTTTGGGTTCTCCTACGGGGACTGGTGCCTCCCTCGCCAGTTCATGGAATGAGTTCACACCGTTTGAGGGGCAGGAGGAGACGATCGACTTTGACTACGCGCTGTATGCTCTCGGCGCCGGTCTACCAGATCCGGTCAATGTGTGGAAACCGGCGTATGGTGCGGATTCGCCCGAGGACTTTGAGCTTAGTCCGGGGAGTAAGAAGTGTGGCGTACGATTCATGGAGAAGCAGTCGGTGCAGATGAAGAAAGCCGAGCGGATATTAATTGTCGGAGCGGGTGCCTTGGGAATACGTGAGTCTAGGGCAGCTTCAATCTTGCTACACATGCTGATGATCAGAATACGCAACGGACCTTAAGGAGATCTATCCAGAGAAGAAGGTTACCCTCCTTCACTCCAGACTCCGGCTCATGGCGCTATATCCAATCGAGATGCATGTAGCCAGTAAGCTACGCTTTTTACCCATTACATTGAGTCCTAGCTGACAAGTACAGTCGTCGAAAACCTACAAAAACTAGGCGTCGAAGTCATCCTCGGCGAAAGAGTAGTCACCTGGCCCGAAAACCCAGGATGCTGCGATGGCGAAGAAAAGCACCTCTCAACCGATAAAGGCCGCGAATTCACTGCCGATCTCGTCCTCGTCTGCACAGGGCAAAAGCCACATGTATCCCTCATGGCGGCCATGTCCCCCGAATCAATATCTCCCCTCACCAACCGGATACGCGTTCAACCAACTATGCAAATATCGAATGGACCCCTCCGACCCGCCAATACCCGCGCCAACACCGTTGAAAAGCTCGGTGCGCTTAGTCTGCACGCTATGCCCACCCCACCCGCATCTGCGTCGAGTAAGGAGGATGTCGCTGGAGCTTCGAGTGGCGCGCATTCGACTTCTCCAGAGGGGGCGGCAGAGCCACACGAGGATCTGAGCCATTTCTTTGCGGTGGGAGATTGCGCCGAGACTGGGGCGATCCAGGCGGGACATACAGCGTACTGGCAGGCTGAAGTTGCAGCGAGGAACATACTGCGGATGGTCAAAGCGGAAGAGGAGGGCAAGGAGGTGGGCGAGTTAGAGGAGTATAAGGTATCTGTACCGGCCATCAAGGTTACTTTGGGCATGGTGAGTCTTTCCAACAGTAAGGATGAGCGTGAGCTTATGATGTTAAGAAAACGGCTGTGATTGCCAATGCTGAAGGGGTCAAAGTAAGCCACGAGGGCGTAGAAGATCTACAGGCACTGATCATGTGGTGAGTCGTTGAGATTCGGTCGTTCTGCGACAACGCTGATCACTCAGGCCCGGATTCCAAGCGGACCACATGCACGTTGACGCCTAATCAGCTGGACATTGTGTCTCAACAGAGAGTAGATACAGTATAATTGCCCATTAGCATGCACGCGTCTTGTATCGAGCCCTTCTCTTTGCGTCATCCCGACGTGCAGGTAGCGGTCGAGTGCATAGATCCAGCTATAAAAGGTCCGTGTTTGCTAACTAACTAGCTGAGAAAGGTGGTGCTAGGCGTGAAGAAGAGCTGCATCACATCCTTGGAATCACTGCTGACGTCATCGACTTGCAAGCTTCGACAACACCGCATTCCTTGCTTCGTCACATCAATCACTCATCTCACATCACCCTACTTCGCAGTGGACAGCAACTACAATACATCATGTCAGACCCCCAGCCAAAAGCTTCATTTACCGACCTCCCTCCCGAAATCCTCCTGGAACGCCTCCTCCCAGTCCTAGCGATCAAAGACCTCCTTTCGTTAAGTCAGACAAACAAGACTCTGCACTCAATCTGCGTAGGTCTCCTCTTACACATTCCTGCCTGCCCTCAGGCTGACACTACAGAATGATGAGTCTCACTGGCTCCACCGTACCCGCCTGACATTCTCTTATAACCCCCACACCCTCGCTCCCGCTTCTCCCGGATCAGGATGGTCCAAGCGCCTCTACATCGGCCTGTCTCACCCCGAGCCATACGTCTGGGGATCCGCAGATAACGATAGACTGGGTCTACCAGAGATGAGAGGCCCACAGGGAGGGAGAGTGGTGCGATACAGTCGGAAAGTTACTCGACCAGAATCGCTCGCTGGTCAATTTGGCGGGACGGGTCGACGATGGGTCGATAGGCTTGGCGGAGATTTGAGAGGGGAGAGGGAGAGAGTTGCTGGAGGTAATGTGGGCAAGGAAGGGTATGACAAGGAGCAGGGGGAACGGAGATTGGGGATTGTGGAGATGCACGCTGGTGGTTGGAGCTTTGCCGCTAGGGATATGCAAGGGAGGGTGTGGGTATGGGGTAAGTTCATCTAGCCATAGTATACTGGGGAAAGCCTTTTGAGGTCTCAAAGACTGGGTTGGCAGTAAGCTGACTTTACAGGTCAGCTAGATGGCGATCTACCTGCATTCCGATCGGCATCATGGGCAGATAAGCACGAGCGTGTACCGGAGCCTACGCCTATTCCACTCCCATGTCGAGCTGAAGCTATCTCGGTCGGACGGTGTCACATGATGATCCTGGATGAAGACAATCTGATTTGGGAGATGCGAGACTGGGGAAGGGTATGTCAATACCCCTCATGCCACACGAAGCTCCGCTGAATAGCGGAAGAGCTTGCGAACTTGTCGAGGAGGATATTTAGCTAACGATATAGGCCTATCGTCATTTGTCCCCCGCCCTCACGTCACCTGCCAATCCAGGTTCAAGACGTCGTCCCCATCACATCGTTCAGCTCTCTACAGGATGGTCCCACTCTGCCTGCCTCACATCCAGTGGCAAAATATACGTCTGGTACCCCTTCTCCGGGGCTTACACTGCCGGACTGACACACGAGGAGAACATGAACGGGCCTTTGGGGGTCAAGGAGAACGGAGACGAGTCAAGGGCGGTGAAATGGGGTGCGGTCGCTGGGGACGTTGTCGTTGAATTGGAAAGGTTGCCAGAACGGCCTCATTGGGAAGATTTGGGTCATTTGGGAGATGAGTTGAAGGGGAAGGAAGCCGAGTGGGATGCGTGGGAAGCAAGTCAGGGACAAGAAGCGAAGGACGAAGCGGAGAGAGTCGTCAAAATCGCCAGTGGACAAGGGTTTGTTGTCGCTCTCAAGGCCAATGGGGAGGTCTGGTTCAGGCTCGTCCAGGAGAACAGGGAATTTGAGTGGGAATATGTAAGTTCTGGCTCTTTCAATTTCAGTTCAGTCAACTGACACCACCAGCTCATACATTTCTCATCACCCCAAGTCTCGCACATCACCGCCCAATTCACATCCTTGACTTCCTACTCCACACCTACTCCCTCTCGAGTCTATCACGCCCGTCTGCCCGCCGACACAGAACACCGCGAGTTCGGACGCCGCTTCCGACCGGACCCTTTACCTGGACTGCAGGGCAAGGGCGTCATTCAGGTCGCTATTGGTGATTACCACTTTGCGGCTTTGACGAGTCAAGGGGAAATGTGGACTTGGGGTCAGGGCAGTGCGGGTCAACTGGGCTTGGGCGACCTGGGTACCAGAGGCGAGGTGGTGACGGAACCTAAGCGGGTGGAGTTTGGGTCTGGCGTCGGAGAAGTCAAAGAGGCAAAGGGGACAGTCAGTGAAGATGACGCGGGCAAGGTGTTTGTCTTCGCCATCACAGCCTCGGGATGGCATACGGGCGCACTCGTCCTCGGCGGTATAGCACGCACCAAACGCGCGAACGATAAAATCCCTACCGGCCAAACTCTCCGAAACGAAGATGAAGGCTACACATCCCAGAATGGATCGGAAATCGCTATGCCGGGTGCTTTCCCAGGTACCCGTCCTCAATCGGTCAGCCGCACTACGGCAGGTCCATCGGCACCGAGGCCGGGCGGATCTATTGTGTCATTGGGAATGCCTCAGTTTAGGATTGGGCTGGCTGGGGCCCACGCGATGGGTACCCAGGCGGGCTTGGAGCCTCAGCTTGGCGGTGCTCGGGACTCAGGGGGCCAACAGATCCTTATGCCGGATCAAGTCCCGGGTGAGGATCAGAGACAGGGGGAGGGATCGGCAGGACAAGGACAAGGGTCTAGGCCGGAGCGGAATTGGCTGAAGTCATCCAAACGGGATCAAGGGGGCTCAATCGAACCGCCTTCTAAGAAAAGGGACGGGATATGATCATATGTATGATTCTTCAGAAGTGGAAGCCCGTATGTTTCGAAACCAACATTCATGGTGCTAATGTCCTTGATCGCACATACGCTGCCAACTTCGCAAAACTGATGCCGAACAACATCAATCTGAAACCAATAATGTCCTAAAGATAGTAAAATCCCATTGCGGCCGCAAGTCTCCCGCCCTGATCCCGCTGGCACAACGTGGTGGCCGCTGGTCCGCCACCGCAGATCACGCGCGAGCATTGCAGCAAGTCACGCCCTCAGGCACTGTTTTGCGTCAGCAACGTACACCTGTGAGCTCGTATGGCTGGTGAGACAACGATCAGACTCCCAGGCCAGGCTACAGGCAAGAGTGGCTCACGGGTGTATTCGGCAGTGGCACAAGTGACGCCACGTACGCTACCACTGACACCCTGTGCAGCAATGACTTCTTTGCTCTGGGGATCTACCAAATCCAAGAAGCAGAGGCCGGCCCCGAAGTCTGTGCTCTGGCAACCTGGACGAGTCAGTCTCTGACTTGCGCGGTTGCGTGTGACGTCGAGAGATCGACTCACCTGCATTAGCAGAGCACAGGACATTACACGCTTGTTGATCTGCTGCGGTCAAGGGGCCGGCTAGAGTGTCCAGGTACGCAGGGTAACCGTCGGTGTACACGGCGTAAATCTCGGTACCAAAAGGATTGCTGCCTGCGCAGACTGGGGGTGGTACCGGAGACGCCTCTTGCCTTCTGGCTGGCCCGCGCTGCTGGCGAGCTATGACGTCGGACCGGGTAGCCTGCCGCCTCTGTAGGTCTGGGCGATCGGATGCAGGGATAGGAGCAGGCGCCGCCGCGGAGGGTGTGAGGGTGAGGAGGAGGGAGAGAACGGGTAGGAGGGAAAGGAGCATCATTGTAGGTGGTATGTATGTGGTTTCGACCTTGCGGTGGGAGTGTGAAGGGAGGGAGAGGTGTGAAGGGGAAGAGATACAGGCTGGGGGACTAGTGGAGAAACAACAAAGGCCTACAACGGCTCTGCTTATATACAAGTATCATGGCACAACACGGCCCGCCTTGGCGTCAGCTGAAAGGGGCTGAAAGACTGAATAAACTCTTCGCAAACTCGTAAGCTTTCGTAAGTATCACACCGCGAAGCTCATGGGATGAGATGCGATTCGACAAGTCACATTGGAAAGACCGAATCGGTTCAATTGACAGAGTTAAGGAGGACCCCTGCCACAGTCTGCCGCCGACGTTGGATCCAGAGGCATTATATCCCAAAGTGGCATATCCACTCCAGCAAAGTCCCGTCGAACATCGGATATACGGTGCAGAGTGTGGCAGTTGACAGGGGTCTTATTTCACACTGTTTCGTCCAAAGGCACATGTCTTCTGAGGAATGCCGACCAGACTGCTCCAGACTGGCGGAGACTGGCTTGATAAGGCTTAACAGTACATAAGGGCTGCTTACATCGTATATAACACTGTTCGAACCTATCCGTGTAGACTTCGGGCTGTTGCTCAAGCGGATACGAGTCAGGCTGATTTGCAACTCGCTATATCTATACTGTCTAGATGCGGAAAAGAGTATCGAATGTCTCAACAGGTCAAATAGGACTACAAACCCCTCCCTCCTCCCTCGCCCTACCCTCTTTTCTCCGTTAACCCATCTAAGCACCCATCGCATCCAACACCTCCTTCTTGGCCCCTTCACCCTGATGACCATTGACCTGCGCATGCTGCTCGCCTCCCTCCAAAAAGTCCAGAAAGCCCGACGCAAATTTGGCGCACTGCCAATAAGCCTGCTCGAAGCCTGATACGCCATCATAGTAAGGATCGACGATAGGCTGAGCCTTGGGCCTTGCGCGTGTAGAGTGGGCGTGAGCGTGGTTGTGCGTCTGGCCTGCCGAAGGGGTTGGGAGGTGGAGAGCGGGGTCAAAGGCGCCAAAGAGGGAAATGTGCGCTTTGGACGTGGCTGGTTTGCGATAGAGAAGGGTTTGGAGACTGATAATTAGCTCTGGTCAGAGTGAAGGAGAAGTATGCTCGCGAATGTGGCTGTACATGTGACAATAGAGGGATAGGGGGAAAGACTCACTTTGAGTTATCCATAGCTAGGATATAATCGAATTTATCATAATCTGACGATTTGATCGGGCGAGCACGACATGAGATAGGCACAGCGTGCTGTATAGGGTCAGCTTCGAGTCACTAGCGAGATGACCGATCAGAGAACGGACCTTCTTGCACGTTTCTATCGTCCTATTATCATCAGCGCTGTCCTTCCTGATTGAGGGGGATAATGAAGAAACCTACCGCTCATCTGCCTCATCGCCCTCGTGATACGCGCCCGTCCCTGCAGAGTCCACAGTGACCCTAAACTTCTCCGAGAAGTTGGGTCTTGTGGATATTTGATGGTTCAGGACAGCTTCGGCCATAGGTGATCGGCTGAAATACGTCAGCTTGGCCTCTCGCTACCTGGATCAAAGAGAAAATAGCTCACCAGATACTACGATACCGTCAGCGTAGAGTTCAGTCAGTAGATGAGCACAGGACAAAGCGTCTCGGAGCTGTAGACCCGGTGCCGGATCAGCCAAGAGAGCTTCACTTACTTCCTGCGAGTGTCAGCTACAGACCTTTCTGACATTCTGGAGGCGAGTCCAGGCGGGCCAAGGAAGCTTAAATGTACCCTAGACACACCATCAACACGCTCACATTCCGGATCTGGCCAGGCATGATAGCTGAGGTCGCGTGACTATGTGTCGATAGACTGGAAGTTGAAAGCGAGTGAAACGTCGGGCCGCTGGTCCGATAAGTGATCTTGAAACAAAGACGTTTCTGAAATTGCGATCTGGGAGTTGTACAATTCGAAGAGGCGAAAGCGGCGACCTCTAGCTTATATACAGTGGACTTTTCAGTACGGAAGAGAGCTCCGAAGATGGGACAGGGAAGGCGAGAAGGTATTTGTAGAAACCCATCATCGATTTGTAGAGTTTCCATTAGGATTTGTATTTACCCGGTGGCAAAATGTGGAGACTCCACATTAGCGGACAAGGGGGAGATCTCCGTTCTCGGCTATATCCGACTTCTTTGTGGGCGACAAAGGAGGAGAGACCCCTTGCTGCTACCCCATCTTGCCGTGCTACTCGACCCCCTGTCCCTTTGTGGTGGTCTCTCCCAAGCCACACTGTACAGCTCAAAGGTACCGATACGTGGAAATCCGGCGGTAGGGTCCGCCTACTCTACGCTGCTCCTTTCACGTCCAACCCCTCTGGCGCTCCGCTATACTATCCCGGTAGTCAGGCCAGGGGTCGGGACGGGCAATCGGTCATGGTCGCACTGTCACTCTGTCAGTCTGTCAGCAATTAGAGTTATATACTCAGCTTCTACGTCGAATTCAAAAGACCGCCAAAAAGCAAAAGCAGCAACAAATCTTACAGCTGTAACGATGCCGACTGAATTTCAGCATGATGCCACCAAGGCGAGGACTTTGGGAGATTATGAGCGATTGAGCGATGTAGTCAAGGTGAGTGCAGACGTTGGATCGACATAGCAATACCGTCGGGTCATTCGGATGGGAAGAGTGTTTGGCTCCCGGATCAATCTTCAGCATGACACGCTGCTCACATTTGACACTCTCACCTCTCCACATCATGAAGGTCGTTGCTGACTTCCAGCTCTCCGCACATGTGACTCGTATCCTTGGGCAAAACCCCAGTCAAATGACTCTCCAAGGCACAAACTCCTACCTCCTCCAACCGCCCTCATCCCCCAACGCACCCATCATCCTGATCGATACCTCCTCTCCACACACCGCGACGCAATACGTCGACTTAGTCCTCACACATTTGCACCACCTCGCTCTCGAGTCCGGTATTCGCGAAACCCACTTTGAGTCAGGGTACGCTGTCGAGTCCCTTTCCTACGTCCCTAAAGACATCCCGGTGGCCGAGGTGAAGGCGGGCGTACTCGCTGATCGAGCTGCAAACCCCCGATGCGACCCTGCCGATTTGGCAGAGTACGGTCCTGGATCCGGATGGGTCACACAGAGTCCCGATGCCGAACGTCCATTCCCCGTTGTCGAACACATCATCCTCACTCATCGTCACTTGGATCACGTCGGTGCTCTCCCTACTCTCTTGAAGGAACTCGCCAAGCTCAAATTACCCCCTCCACGAATTTGGAAAATGCCCTCTCCAGACGAATTGCAATTGACAATTTCGGATCGTGATCGACCTACTACCGATGCCGCTTTGGTCAATAACTTGCCACACGGCCTGTACACTCCCTTCTCCCCGTTCCAGCCCCTACACCCTATCATGCCCGGTCTGATGATTTCCATCATTGACCCCAAGTATCGACATTTGCTCAAGCATGACAAAGAGGGGAAACCCAAATGGAGCGAGGTGCCGGAGATTGCGAGGGTCAGTGTACGGTGTCTCAAGACGCCTGGGCATACCCACGACTCAGTCAGTCTGGTGATGTGCGAAGGAGAGAAGGGGGTTTTTACGGGAGATACAGTGCTGGGAGAGGGGACGACGATCTTTACCGATCTGAGCGCTTGTAAGTCGGTGATTTGCATCGTGGGACTGGTTACCTTTGCTCGAACTTCGCTCCGCTGTACCTTCACTTTTTGACCCATTCCGTTCCTTGGTCCTACCTCGCACTAAGTTCATCGCTAACTCCCAGACATGTTCTCACTCAAGACCCTCCTCGCTATCAAACCCCAGACCCTCTACCCAGCGCACGGTACGCACATCTCCGGCCCGGCCGCCTCCGCCGCCCATATCCAGGCCTACATCGCCCACCGACAATTACGAGAAGAACAAATCATCGCGCTTCTTACCTCCCTCGCAGTCGACCAAGCTGGACCGGGCGGACTGAAAGGGCGTGTCCAAGACTTCTTTGCGCGAAAGAAGGCGCAAGCGGAGAAAGAGCACAAGGAGAAGAAGGAATTGATGTCGGGCAAACCGTATGTCGTCAAGAAGAAGACAGAGGAGGCGAAGGTAAAGGAGAAGGACGATGAGAAGAAGGGGAAAAAAGATCATGATGAGAAGGATGAGAGTGACGACGAGGATAAGGAGGACGTGCGCCATCTTGAATTTGATAGCCCCGGAATCACTCTCTCCCTCCTCACTCGCTTGATCTACGATACGACCAGCGAGCCGTTGATATTTGCAGCGCAGCGGCCCGTTTTGGCGCACTTGGAGAAATTGGAGCAGGACAAGAAGGTCCGCAAGGTCACTGTGCAGTTGCCCAAGATTGTGGATATGGTCGTTGGGGACATTGAAGCTGTGGAGGGATGGGAGATTGTTGGTGAGGAGAAGGAATGAGCGCGAGGAAGTTGGATTGTATCAGTATGCACTTGTCAATATTTGACGATACATTGTGACAATTCAGTCGTACTCCCCTTGGGGATTTTCAGGAACAATTTCCAAGTCCCTAAATATACATACTCATTCAGATCAAACAGATCTTGTTCCTGCCAGTACACAATGCTACTGCTTTCTTGCCCCGAGCCTCCCTGCCAGTTCTGCCCGTAACATATCCTCCTTACTCTTCACTTCCAACCCACTCTGACTGCGTAGATCATTGATGACATCTTTTGTCTTGCCGAAGTACACCGCAGAGAGTAGATTACGCATTTTGATTCTGCCCCATCAGCCTGGATACTGTGCCTTCTGTCATGCTTCAAGACCAAAAAGTAGATCCGAAGGTGGGCCAATACTCACTCCATATCCTCTACCATCCTCCCTATGTTAGGTATATGCGCCGCACTTGTTGTCAAGGGATAATCCACCTCGGTCTGCAAGATCAGGATTTCACTCAGGAAGCACCACAAATCCCTTGCACTCACCTGCCTAGTCATACTCCCGCTCAACGTCACTCCCCCTTTCCCCTCGGCGCCCTCAATACCCTTCCCCTCCGCCTTAGCCGATGTCGCCGTGTTGAGTACAAGCATGACGGTACTTGTCAACTTATACTTTGCTGACCTGCCCCGTTCTTGACATTCAAACACATGGAGTGAATCCCATGATCCAGAAGGTGAGAGGTCATCATCATTCGACAGTGCTAAATATCAGTATGAATTGCTCCAAAAGACAACTCACTCTTCTTCAACAATACCACACCGGCAAACATCACATCTTTCGCATCCCCATCTTCCAAATCCCACAGATACACACTCGATATCCCGCCCTCAAAGTACATTTCGCGATACGTGTCGAAAGCCCCATTTAGACTTTGCTCCAGTTGCCTCAATTTGGCAGACGGGAGAGGGCCATCGGTAGCGGTAGGTAGGTACGCATTGGTCCATGGCGAGCTGGCTTATCAGCCCAAATGTGATTACTCCCCCGTGTCGAAAAGCGGACATACCGGAAACTCTCTCCATCACGATTATAATCACATCCTAGAAACTCCCGCCCGCCTCCAGCGTCTTTACAAACAATTAGCGGCTGATCGACATTCCCCAGTAAATCATCGGCGTAGTCCGGACATAGATCGCATAGCGTGGTCACGTTGGATTCGACCTGAGTTGGAGGCAGGCGACGGAGGAGGTCGAGGAGTGCCGAAAGGGTTGCTACGTGTTCGTCAGCTAAATCCTGTAACTGTGGAATGCTTGCTAGCTCACGATCTGATTCTTCCGCCATGATATCCTGGTCCGAGTATCAGTTCATTGAGCTGTGGATGCTGATGCTGTGGTGGTTGCTGGATGTATAGATGCACAGAGCTCAGAGTAGCTATGTAGTATGCAGTAGCCATGACGTTTCAGGGTTGTTACCGGCGCGTCGACTTTACCACGTCACTCAGGCACCGGATCTGACCGATGTCAGCTTTGAGCTTTGAATTTCAGCGCAGAGTTGCAGCCCAGCTGTAGAGAGCAACAACTACCCAGTCATATCAGCTAGACCGCTACCTAGACCCGGCCATGATTCCGATATAGCATACGGAGAAATCAGTGAAGGATGGTCCGTGCTTGTCCCGTGTGCGGCTCGAGGCGATGGCGCAGGGACAATGTTACGGGCAGCGCAGTCTGTGAGGATGGGCATGTCTATCAGGTA
Organism: Dioszegia crocea; assembly: GCA_001600615.1. Taxonomy (NCBI): domain Eukaryota; kingdom Fungi; phylum Basidiomycota; class Tremellomycetes; order Tremellales; family Bulleribasidiaceae; genus Dioszegia; species Dioszegia crocea. The sequence goes on along the minus strand of BCKK01000015.1, from coordinate 10,243 downwards.
CGTCGTGAGTGAGATGTGCTGCAAATGGGGACACTGGACCTCGCTTCAGATCAACGCATAAACGCTGGTGCAACAGCTCCCCATCTTTCGGACACAGCTGACTATCAGGACTTCCGCGTCGAGAACCAAGAAGCTGAAGGGCCGAGCATGCACGCTTTGCAAAGACGCAAGATGAAGACTGGAAAGCGAGCCCCGAGGAAAGAGAAGGGCGGCAAGAATGAGGCATGTGAGTCTTTAGCATGATCAAGCGGTGCTGGATATTGCTGAGTGTGAAGACTATGAAGGGGATGACGCAGAGTATCTGCGGTTACAAGCTTTGCAGTTGTTGCTGAGGACGCAAGTACAGGCTATACGAAAGCTTTGGGATCTTCCAGAAGTCTACGAGGTGAGTTCAGCTTTGAAGTCTCTGGAGATGGTTTCCTTGTGACCATGAGACGCAAAGCTGATATACCTCAGATGATTGTGAGAGACCTGTGGACGTATCAACTTGCCATTTCCGCCCTACCTCCACCGCCCGAGGACACTTCTGGACCCTCTCGCTCTCGTTCTCAAACGCCAATACGTCAACCCCTTCCCTCCAAATCAGCTTCGCAGGGCCTAATCGGAAGGCTAGAAGCGGACCACGATAAGTCCGACTCGGACGACGAGGGCGACGACGATGAAGCCGCGTCTGATAAGTCTGATAAGGAGGATGATCCGGAAGTGGACTTGGAACTCTTGGAGGAGATGTCACGCCTATCTGAGCTGTCGGATAAGGAGGAAGGGTATCAACCTGGAGGTAGAAGAGGGGCAGGGGGCAAGAAAGTCAGGAAGAAGAGACGCGTCAAGGTGTCGGATACGCTCATTGTGCTTTTGCTGGGATTGTGTATCGTGCGAAGGGGTACGATGTGTGTGGATATGGAAAAGTGAGTCATATCGATAAGCCGGCTGCAGCGTATATAGGATACTCTAGCTGACGTTGCAGTTTGGTCAATGAGAATACGATACCCTATCTCGATTTCGCCCACTCAACACTCTTGCCTGCGGAAATGCGGGCACATATGAATCGAAACGTCATGCAATCTCTCTGGCCTATCGTGAGTCGCAGATCAGTCTTACTGTCAGAAATCGTGCCTTTTGACTGACTTTCCAGCGATGTCCATCTCCAAAATACATCTTCGCCTCCCTACGTCTCCTAGCAAGGATTTTGAATACAGATTTTGGAATCCCAATACCTGACGTCAATCTCCCGTTGGTCTCATGGCGCATCATAGGTGGTCTCGGCGGTACACGTGAGCTATCCGGTCCCTTCCCTACGTAGAAGGCGCGCAGCTGACTTAGTATAGCTGTGACATACTCTCAAGTCACCCGCATCTTAGACCTGGTAGACATAAACACATCCCTCCTCGAATCATCCATCACACAACGCGCACGTCGCTCAAGGGGATCCAAACGAATATCTCGTCGGAATTCTACTCGAGGACCTTCCCGGACCCATTCTCGAGCTCGATCAACTACACGCAAAACCAAAAGTCTCAACAACTCCGACGTTGACAATGACTACGACGAAGACGACGATGGCGACGAGTCTGAGGTAGATATAGGTGCGAAATTGGCCACGAGCCTATATCGCCGAACAGACCGAAATAGGGATGTCATCATGCCTGAATTGGCGGTCATGGCGGCATGGGTTGTAGTGATGAAGATGAGCTATGGGCTGGATGGGAATACGCGGTGAGTCTTGCGGCAGACTGAGATGCTTGAGCTGATGTAAAGGCGAGCGGGTGATAAACATGATCCAATCGTGGGAATGCCCGATGGGAAGATCTGGGTTGAAGAGCTCGAAACGCGTCTGAGAGCGGGCGCGCTTAATCCATCCCGAGATCGATTACAGAATCGGTAAGTCGATCCAAGGATTGTCACTTTTGCATCGCTGATTGGTTCAGGGATTATGCCTCCTTGGCGATAGATGATATCGACCGATACTTGAACTTTGCCGAGGATGTTCTACTCAAAGATCGCGAACCTCCTTCAGGCAGCGGTGCGTTCTCCTTCTCAGGTCGCGGTCGAATATAACTGCTGAAGCACATCCTCAAAACCAGAGCTGATTGTGAATAGACATCCTGACCTTCCCTCTCGTTGCTTCGACCCCAATCCCAGCACCTCTTCCCCCTCCCACATCCTTCCGGCACTTCCACACTGCTCTGCCCATCCTTACCGCTACCCCGCCACCTCTAGTTCCCGGCACCGGTATCCCACCTGAACCAGGGGATGAGATCCGCTCTTTTGACCCGAAAGACACAACGGGCACTCTACCAAGGGACTACGACGCCGTAATACGTTGCGGCGCCGAAATGGTCGGTATGAAACCTGCAGACGTGGCGGAAGTAGTGCAGCTCATTGAGAGGAGATTGGAGCAGGTTCGGAAGGTACGGAAGATTAGTCAGAGGGGGAAATATGGGAAGGGGAGGAGTAAGTCTAGGGCGGGGGTGAGTGGGAGAGGTGGAGAGATGGTGGTTGAGTTTGAGGTGGATGATGATGATGTTGAGATGAGTGCCGAGAGCGGGATTGAGGAGGATGAGTGAGGCCTGAGCGTGGGTCAACAGGTAGTAGGTGACTTGGATTTGGGCTGGGTCATTTGGGGATTGGACAATCTTTTAATGGATTTTGGACTAAGTTTTGATTGTTCGCTAGGCTGAGTGAATCGCTAGGGAGTCCCCGCTCAGTGATGTCCTCTGTCCAGTAGCGCCTCATGGAACGACTTGTATTGGTTCTTTAACCATGGCACTCGCGATCCACAGCGGATTGCTCTTTCTTACATAATATGCCACCTGGACTTCCCGGCGAATGTTCGGTGCCAATTCACCTCGGCGCCAGAGTACCATTTTTGCGATAGCATACCTCATCAATCCACAGTATCGCACACATTGAAACACGCAGCGAACACACGTTCTATTCTATACACTATGAGCGACATGATACAGCCAAAAGCTGGGCCCTCTTCAAACTCTTCAAGCTTCCCGTCAGCGGACCAACTCACTGCGGCTGGAGACATCACTCTACTGGACAAAGATGGAAAATCAACGACATTTGGAGCGATCACTGGAGGAAAGCGAACGGTCGTAGTGTTTATCCGTCACTTCTGTACGTGAATCTTCCACATGACAAGCATGAGAAGCTAATCGTTTCTTGATAGGGTGCGGAGCTTGCCAGTTATACGTTTCGGATCTAGCATCTTCATTGCCTACCCTGCCGGACAACACATCCCGTAGGTCTTTCACTTTGTCGTCAACCAGTCCTATGTTCCACTATCTGCCTACCCTGGTTACTGCCCCTAGCGACTAGAAGCAGATCACAAGGCAGAGCTCCCCTACATCTGGCCAACTTCGATGGGAAAAGGCTGAAATTCATCAGTGATCATCATCGGTTGCGGGGATGCTTCCCCTATATCTCAATACGCCAAAGACACATCCTGCCCATTTCCGATCTATGCGAACCCCGATCTAGGCCTTTATAAAATATTCGACTTTTCCGACAAGTTAGTCATGGCGCCCGAAGGCCAATCTGGCGGGTATGGTCAAGCACTAGGATCCAAATGGAGCAGGATTTGGAAATACTTGACAAACGGTCCACTCCGTAATCCCGCACTCATTGGGACTACGGGACCGGTAGGGCAGAATGGCGGTGAGATGATTCTTGAGGCCGGTGAGTATTATCGCATTGCTGAGGATGTACGAAGCTGAAAATTACAGACGGAACTTGCTCTTTCTTCCATAGGATGGCACATACAGCGGATCATACCGAGGTCGCAGATCTTGCGATTCAGATAGGAGGCAAATCTACAGCGACGTGACGGGCTCCAGGAGATGAGGGGGTATTCTTATAGAGGGGTGCTGCTGCTTGAGCTTTGAGTTGCATGTAAATGAGCTATCAAATACTCGCTGTTTTCATTAAACAGCCCTCCTGCCGAGCCCTTACCCACAGGGACTGCCAGACATGTCCCCCGGGCGGAGCTGGTCGACGCCTAGAAGCTCCTAGAAGCGCCTAGATGTATTTGGGTCCGAGGAGGAATGCGGAGTTTTACGGCATGTATCGTCATTTCATCGCCAAGCTTCCGTGAGCCGAACAGGCACGGATCGACGGGGCGAGCCGTAAATCGCGGGGTGAAAAGTTCATCTCGTCAACAAGATGCCCGAGTAACATCCCCGACGTCCCCTCTCTGTATATAAAGCAACATCTTGGCTACCGCAACACATCCCCCTACTCTCACTTCCACATACACCTTTTTCCAGCTTTCCTAATTCGAGCGCGGCCCCGACCAGGATGTCATCCGCTTATACCGGTCCCCGTAACCCAAACCCTGCAGAGGGCGAAGCTGGTATTGTAATATACGGCTACATCCCTTCACTCCCACTCGCCATCGTAGCAGCAGTCACCTTCCTCGCTGCTGCCTTGGCAAATGGATGGTATATGAAACGAAAAGGAAAGGGTTACCGGAGTTTCCATGGCTTGTTGTGTTTTGGCTCGGTAAGTCTTTCAGGCAAAATCAAGACCCTCATCGGGGGTATGAGCAGGAGCTGATGCAGATTAGTTGATGGAATGTGGAGGATATGCCGCTAGGATATATAATCACTTCAAACCATTTGTGGTGGTTCCATTTATCGTTCAATACTTTTTGATCGTCGTGGTGAGTTCCAAGTTTACGACAATGGAGGATCTGGCTGACTATGCTTTCAGGCCCCCGTCTTATTCACCGCAGCCATCTACCTCTCCCTCACACTCCTTGTTCAGGGCTTCCACGGCGCAGATCGACTACTCATCCTTCGCCCTAAAATCGTTCTCGCCAGTACGCCATTTTTCACCTATCTCCACGCGCGATAACTCAGAGCTGATCACATCTAGTCTTCATCACTGCTGATACCGTCACGACCGGGATCCAAGTTGCCGGTGCGGCTCTCATCGGCGTTTCTCAATCAGCCATAGCGAGAGGTAACCCCGTCAAGGTCTCGTCAGAAACAGCCAACAACATCCTCCTGGCCGGTCTTGCTATTCAGGTAGGTTACCCCTTTTGGCCCCCTTTCTCCAACACCCAAAGCTTATCCTGGTCAGACTGTTTCGTTCCTCATCTTCCTCGTTATTCTCCTCGTGGCCATCTCGCGCGCCCAAAAACCCGCACCGCTAGATACCACGGCCGGGACCTTGGCCGCCTCATCTCCACTCCGAGTGTCTCAGCTTAGGCGATTCCTGTGGGTGATGCTAGCCACATCACTCTTGATCCTCCTCAGGACAGTCTTCCGTCTGGCCGAGACTGCACAAGGTGAGCTGCTTGGTTTGCACCCGATTTAGGGAGATGAGGCTGATTCTGTAGGTTTCTTCGGCTATGCTTCGAGCCACGAGTACCTATTCGGTATCCTGGAATTTACACCCGTCATTCTCGCCCTCATCATCTGGATCGTCTTTACCCCCGGGAAGTTTATTGGGGACGATGTTTCGCGTGAAAGGGGAACGACGGAAGGTCATGGTCTCGAGGAGAAGCGCTGAACAGAGGAAATTTTGGGGGAACATTCAAGGGAAAAGAGGAATCACAGCGGGCTGTAACGGAATCTTGCGTGTCGGAGAAACATGCAGTGACTTTCGAGATGCGTTCGTGCTCGTCATCTATCTACGACAATCCCAGGGCATCCATGTTGATGGTCGTGCATCTAATACTCTTCGTCAAGACATGTAATGGACCAGCTCATAATTCTTCGTGCTTTGGCGCATCCGCCTCCGCATCCGCTGATCCCGTCGGTACCTCTGATCCCGTAGATGTCGTCGCTGTCGATGAACTAGAAGATGACGAGGAGACCTTAGGTTTGGGCGCCCTAGGATTCTTCTTCGCAGTCAAGCGAAGTACCTATGATCCATCAGCAACTTTCCCCCCCACCGTACAATTCAGCCAAACTCACACTCGACTGCAGTGTCTTTCCCTTATCGTCCAACTCTTTACTCATCACGAGCGGCGTCTCAGTCTTATCGGCCTCCAAAAACACCTGTCGGCTCATCACGTCATCCACCCACTCTTCAAGCTCCTTCATCATGGTTTCTATCCCCTTTAATTCCTCATCTGTATATTTCGGTCCGGCAGCCGGTAATTCGGGTGTAGAAGCAGCTACGGCTGCTTTGGCCAAAGTCACGTTGGATTGTGCTTCAATGAGGAAAGATCGGGCGGCAAACATTGCTTGTTGGAAATCTTCGACGGCTTTGGGTCGGGTGCGGGATTCTTGGAATCGAAGGATGATGGGAGCTTCGAGTTTTCTGGAAACTTGTCAGTTGACGGTCGAAATACAAGAAAAAGGACCCGTCAACTCACTCCAGTTCGGCACGCTTCTCACGGAGAGTTTTCTCATCCGCGCCCTCTGCATTCTCCAGTAACCACTCGAATGTCTCATCCTTCAACACCCGTATCTTCTCCTGGTCCTCGGGCTTGGAATACTCCTGCAGCGCCGTGTTGTCGGTTTGCGGGTCGAGTAGGCCAGTCAGTCGGTACAGATAGCCCTCGAGCCCGTTTCGCGCTTCTTCGCGGGATGTCCGGGCGGCTTCGAATGACGCGATGGAAGTAAGCCTACGAGTCAGCTTGGGTGCGCCATCTCGGAGCGTCCATATGAGCTCACCTCGCCATCGTCACTCGTTTCTCCTCGCCCGTCAAAGCCTTCAATCCCAACGCCTTCTCCCTAAACTTCACGGCCACTTTCTCCTTCTTTGCCTCCTTCTTCAACTCGACAGCAGCATCACCATCCTCTCCTTCCGAATCTTCACCCACCGCAGCCTCACCCTCGGTCTTCTTCTCCTTCTTCCCGAACAGCCCCTTGAGCGCGCCCGCAACACCGCCGGTAGACTCTTCAGGGGCCGTGGCGTTGGAAATAATGACGGCGTTGGCAGCTGCGATGTGGCCTCGGTGATCTAGACGGAACGTCAGATTGATGACTGGTTCGGGAGACGAGAAGTTGGAAAGGGAAGCAGCGACGTCGGTGAATTGGATCGCGAACAAAGGGAATCTATCAATCAGCTTTTAACCTTTCTCTCGTCGTTGAGAAACATACCCATCCTGAGACACCTCGACCGACTGGTCTACAGCGGGTAAAATCAGACCTTTTCTCTCGCCCAAAGGTGTACCAGCAGGGAAAAGAACCTCGCCCCCTACTCCAGCCTCAAACGAGTAGACGCTCCGCTCATGCAACTCGAGCTTCTTCATCTTGAATTGCCGACTGAGTGCCGCACCCCAAAATGCCGCACCGAGCACTGCCGCCTCATCCGAGTTGACATTCTGCGCAATGATATCTTCCTTATCGCCTAGCACGGATCGTATCGACGACTGCACGAGGGGTACACGAGTGTTGCCTCCGAAGAGAATGACAGAGGTGATGTCTTTCATGCTGAGGCCGGACTTCTGCAGCGCTGAGGTGATGGGAGAAGAGAATCGGTCGAGGGAAGTTTCGAATGCCGCTTCGAGATTGGCTCGGGAGAGACGAGACTTGTAGTCAATGTCATTGAAGAGTGATTCGATCTGCAAATCAGCATTTGTTGCCGAGCAGATTACATGAACACTCACAGCGACGTTGCTTTCCTGATTTGCACTGAGAATGTGCTTGACCCTATTTGCCTCCCTGGCCAACTTTGCCATTGCGCGCTTGTCCCCGCTAACCTCGCTGCCGCTCTTCTTGGCAAAGTCCTTGACGAGCATATCCCGGATAATCACATCTAGCTGTACCCCACCAATCTCCTGCCAGCCCGTAGCGAGCACTTCGATATGAGTGGTGTTTACCGGGTTTTTGCTTTTAGGGAAGGGAAGCACCGAGGTTTGGTAGAATGCCAAGACGGTGGCTGTGGTGGACAAAGCTCCGGAGTCGTAGATTATGTGGAATTCTCTCTCGCCTTCGCCTGTAGTGGCATTATAGTCGGGGAAAGATCGGGTCATGGCGAAGTTCAAGCCAACGGCTGTTCCCTCACCAATCATACCCAGGCACGTCAAACCCTGGAGTTCGAGCGCATCACGGTATGCCCGCCGTTGAGACTGGGTCCACCATGCTGGCGCGGTAACGATGACGTCTTTGACAGGCTCGCCAGCGAGTGATTGAGCCAGACCGCGGAAGTAGGAGAGCTGGTGGGCGAGGAGAGCAGTAGGTGACCATACCTCCTGCGGTGACGAGGGGGCGGGGGAGAGATGTGAGGGGGCGGAGATGTGTGGGAATATTAAAGTGTCGTTGATAAGTTGAGGTGCTGAAGGGTAGAGAGGAAGTGAAGGGATGGAATTCGAAGCGAGTAGGGGTTTTATATATGGGAAATGGGTATCTGGAAATCGCGTTGCCTGCAGAGTGAGCTCGGCACGAGGGCACAGAAGAGCTCTTTTCAACTCACCGACATCTTTCCCTCTGCTCCAAACACTCTGTCATCCCTCTTCCACCCTACCACACTGCTGATCTTCCGCTTACTATCCCGGTCTAGGACAACATCGAACGGTACCCCAGGTTTGACAAGCGAGAGCTTGGTGAACTCTGCTCCGTAGTCGATGGCGAGCACTGCGGCCTGTACCGCGGGGGATATGAGGAGAGCTGCGGCCCATAGGATATGGGCTGAGACCTTCATGATGCTAGATGTAGTAGAATGTATCAGAGCTATGGCTTGAATGCCATCTCCACGTCGACTTTTGGCGCGGACGCGACGCATGGAGATGAGGCTAATCTCCGTCCTGTGCACGTGACTAACACGTGGATGGCGTCATGGCCGAGATTCCCAAAAGTTGAATTCTGAATTCTGACAAAGCATACATCCACTACGAACCTATAAGAAGGACCGGTTCAGCCCTCAAACCCGCCCATACACTCGAATAACATACACAAGATGTCTACCGCAGGCCCCTCTGACGACCTCAATCCTCAATTCAGCTCAGAAGAGCTCCAGCAGATCAATGCCGAGCTGGACGGCAAGTCTCCCCAGGACATCCTGCGTTGGGCTGTCGACCACGTTGAGGGATTGTTCCAGACTACTGCGTTCGGTCTGTGAGTCCTGTCGTAGATCGGTTGCAGGAACTGTATCGGCAATTACTGACCCTTCTCAGCACTGGTCTCGCTGCGCTCGACATGGTCTCTAAGATCTCGCTAGAAAGAAACGAGACTCACCTCGTGCCATTAGTAAGCACTACTCACTGCAGCTAGACGGGCCACGACTGACCCTTAGATATTTCTAGACACCCTACATCACTTCCCAGAAACCGTCGCCCTATCTCAAACCGCCGCAGATACCTACCTTGCTCCCCTAAACACCTACACACCACCGGGCGTATCGACTCAAGAGGAGTTTACAGCCAAGTATGGCGAGAAGCTATGGGAGACGGATGAGGGGAGCTATGATTACCTGGTCAAAGTTGAGCCTGCTGCTCGGGCGTACAAGGAATTGGGTGTCCGAGCGGTGATTACGGGCCGAAGGCGGAGTCAAGGAGCGGACCGTGCAGAACTGAGGGTGGTGGAGGTTGATGAGCGGGGATTGATCAAGATCAACCCATTGATCTTCTGGAGCTTCAAAGAGGTCAAGGACTACATTGACAAAGAGTGAGCTTGAGCCATTTCTAGGTGGCTGGCTATTTGCTGATCAATCAGGGGCGTCCCATATAATCCTCTGCTGGACCAGGGATATCGGTCTATTGGCGATGTGCACTCTACAGCTCTGCCCGACCCATCTCAGGTGGATGCAGGAGAACGGTCGGGAAGATGGCAAGGAAAGAGCAAGACCGAATGTGGGCTGCACTCGAACTACTTTGAGATGAAGCAGAAGTTCGAGCAGAAGCAGGCGACAGGGGCAACGGAGGGATCGGAAGCTGCCAAGTAGGAGCTCTAGCTCGGGCGGAGACTTGTTTCTAGTGCGAGCAGGGAGTCGAAGTTCGGCCATCTTTGTATGCACCTCATAGGCCTGTCTACTATATACTCGGCATTGTCCCTGCGAAGCGTAGATGTGCGTTTAGCCTCCCGACCGCTCTTGCTTCCAGCTCAGGCGCTGATAGTATCCGCCTTGGGGACAAGCCTCGTGCTTGCCAAGAGCGGGCAATCGAGTGGGAGCGATCTCAGACTGTTCAAGGACAATATCCTTGGGGACTCGCTTCTGTCCTGTTGCTCGTCTTCTCGCTGCTGCCCTTCTCATGACGGCACATCGAGTCCACTGATCCCTCCATCCCTCCACTGCCTCTCAAGGCTTCTCCACCATCTTCCCTCCTTCCCACCTAAACATCGGA
>BCKK01000014.1:0-60556 GCA_001600615.1 Dioszegia crocea | reverse complement strand
GTGCCCTGGTCCTTCGCGCAGACGGACTTGGCCCAGTCACCGTTGGGGCAGGTAGGCTTGGGAGTGCAGTAGCACTTGGCCTCGTCCCACTTGCCGCCCTTGGAAGTGCAGGCGTTACCCTGACCATCGCAGTCAGGGCACTGGGCGCCGTCGCACTTGCAAGTGTCCGGGTTGAAGGTACCGCGGTCCTTGGCACAGGAGGATTTGAGCCAGTCGGCGTTGGGGCAGGAGGGTTTGGGGGTGCAATAGCACTTGTTCTCGTCCCACTTGCCGCCCTTGGAAGTGCAGTCGTTGCCCTTGTTGTCACAGTCAGGGCATTTGGCATTCTCGCACTGGCACTTGTCGAGGTTGAAAGTGCCCCGGTCTTTGGCGCAGGAGATTTTTAGGAGGATTGCGTTGGGGCAGGTGTTGTCGCAGGAGCAGTTGTCATCGTTGAAGTCGAACCCGGGCTTAAGCTCGCATGCCTTCTTCTTGAGATCACGAAGAGGGCAGTACGTGCCGCACTCGACGGGCTTCTCGATACACTGACATGACTTGTCACAAGCCCAGTCCCCGCCCTTCTTGGCGCAAAGAAGCTTGAGGACCAGGTTGTTACACCGCCAGTCGTGCTCGAAGAAGGTACGGGTAGCGAGGGCGTCCCGGACGGCAAGCTCAGCCGTCTCGGGTGAGGGAAGGGGGTTGGCGAAGACGCTGGAGAGGAGGGGGAGGGCGAGCAGGGAGAATCAACGCATGGTGGTTGAGTGTGGAGGGGGGTATGGACGAGGTCGAGCCGATGTTGAGTGGGGATATGGACGAGGGCGAGCCGATGTCGAGTGGGAGTAGGTAGGTAGGTGCCGAAGTGATGGAGAGGCAAGGACGAAGTTGGGAGAATGAGTGAGGGGAAAAGTCGCTGCTGGGTCTCCATCTTTATAGCCATCTCCTCCAACTCATCACCTGATCCCTCCACCCTTCCCGAGGCTAGGCGGGAAGCCTTGTTGGTGCGTGCACACAGACGGGCCGACCCGCCAAATCGATTGCGTTACATCCAGCTCGGTTCCACTGGCTCAAGCCGTAATGATTAGGAGTAAGCATTCCGCCTCGTACCCTTGTTCTGGGTCAGAAGGAATGACACCTAGGGGGGATGTCCCAGACCTCGCTTAGGGACAGAGACGGGACCGGGAAGATCGTAGCGTAAAGTGGTAACGGAAAAGGGTGGGGTGTCGGAGTTCCAGGAATGCAAGGGCGAAATCCTCGATCATCCCCCCTCGTGCTCGCCAGGTACACGGCAGGAATTTGCAGGAACCATCCGCAGCTGGCCCGGCGATCTGTAGATTAGCGTAAAGCCAAGACTTTCCATGGGTATTTAGAGAATCGAGACAGATCGAGACGTACCAGACAATGGGTATGGGGTTACTGACTACCCTCCCGTGCGGGAAGGATTATGCAACAGGATGGATGACTACCCGTTGAATTTCGCTTGGGCGATCCCGGGGTCCCCGACGCCACCCCAATGCCGGCATCCGGGTGACTTTCCATCGGAAGCTGGCGTGGTAGAGATATGCGCGGTGGACCGCCTAAATAGGCCTAGACCTACCGCTCGATCAGTGCCGTACACGGTAGGCTGCTCCAACATGCGGCTGATGGAACTGCAAACTTAATGCCGAGACCGGGAGAGCTCGGTCCACCGGKATCCAAGCTTAGAGGGTGAAGTCAAGAGGCAGGGATGTCCTCGCTTTTCTGAAGGCGGGACAAGGGTCCGTCGGGGAGCAGGAACCGAGCATGATCCAGCGTAGCTTCGGTCTGGCGAGGCGGCCACTTTAGAACACTAGTGAGGACTGAGCGAGGTGAGCGGGGAGTAGAGTCGCGTTGGGACAGCGCAACGAAAGATGAAACTCGCTGAGTTACCGCTTCGGGCAATTTGGGTTCCCGCACCAGTAGTACTGTTTGCAGGATGTTGAATACAAATCTGTCGTACTCAGCACGCACGAGTCGCCGTACTTGATGATCAGATCAGTCATTAGCACTTCAGCAAGTCTGGTTCCAGCCGCTTCAGAGCTTGTCGAGACTTTTTAACAGGGGGTATATTGATAAATCTACAGACCGGGTGAACGCATCTATGACCATAGAATTCCGCGGGATTTCGCGCCTATCTAATACCTGTTGAAGTACAATGAGAGTTGGAGTGTGTATATAGGCGTAGTGGGAGGATGAATATAATGCGCCTGGTAGAAGACAGATTATGACCTGTATTTAGCATCAGCGTTTCTCTTTCCCCCCCCTTCCCTGTCGCTCGAAATGGGCGGAAACTTACATTTTGTAAACCATCTTTCCGGAGGCAGGTTGTGAGCCGGTGATTTCGTAGTCGACCACGATGTCCAGATCACGGTTGTTGCGTGCGTTGGGAGCACACGTTAGTTCACCTCGGATAGATTCGCCCTCCTACAATGGTATGAGCTTTGTTCCGCAGCCGTGCTTCACAGTGGCACTACCTAAACTCAGCAACTCACAGATACGGTCAATGTTTCGGTAGTGTAGAAGACAGTCTGTTTCCAGTGGGTGTACTGAAAGAGTCAGCAAAGATCTTGCTGGCATAGACCGCTAAAACTGACCTTGGCATGTGGGCCGGTGGAGAAGTTGATGGGTTTGTGGCAGCACGAGAAGGAGATGTCGAACCAGCCGAGGAAAGCGTGAACGTCTGAAAGGTGAGCTATGTCCTCGACACACGAGCCATGGTTAGCTTACAATCGTTCCTAGTCGCCTTTAGCTCGAAGGGCACCTTGAAAGTCAAATCTTCCTTGGTGGCAGTGGCAATGTCAATGTGCTTGATGGCGCAAGGCTGGGTGACGACTGATCGGAGCTCGACGCAGTCGACCAGAGGTTCCCGGAGGGCAATGTCTTTAATGCACGAGTAGTCGAAACCGTAGACATCTTCCCAGACTGACGAATCAGCTTTGCTTCCTGGCTCGACAAAGGGTTCCCATGAGCTCACAGTTGATCTTTTCCTCCTTGTAGTCCTGGTCTTCAATGGCAGCGAGGAAGATGGTGGCCTTGTCGGGGAAGAGGAGACCTCCGGGGGCCTAAATGGTCAGCTTTATACACTATGCTTCTTAGGCGTGAAAACTCACTAGGTATTTGTCACGAGCGAGCAGAACGGTGTCCAACATGGATTCGTATAGCAAGAAGTAGCCCATCCACTAAGCTCGGTCAGCTAAGTGCCCTTTACAAACACACGCCAACTCACCTCGGAGATGATGATGTCGACAGACTTGACCGGTAGCTCGATATCTTCCAGCTTGCCCTTGATCAGGACGATCTCTGCTCCACATCAGCTTTTGACCCTCGCACACAGCAGCTGGGAAAAAACAACTGACCCTCTTTTGAGAAACCGTTGGCTCGGACAATGTTCTCGGCCTGGTCGAGAATGTTGGACATATCAATACCAATGACAAGCTTGGCTCCAGCCTTGGAGGCAAACATGGACAGAATACCAGTTCCGCAACCGACCTGCCAGTCAGCTTGAGGTCTACATCGTCCAAGGTCCAAGCGCAAAACTCACATCTAGCACAGTCTTGCCCTTGAACAAGTGGGGGTTCTGCATGATGGCGTTTCGGTAAGCTAGGGTTCGGACAGAGTCTTTGAGCATTTCCTCGTGGATACCTGAGGTCATGTCAGCAGGAGTATCATATTGGAGGCTAAAGCGAGGTAAAGGGGGACATACCAAAGTGGGCGTAACTGAGAAAGAAGGATCAGCAAATTTTCTCTATTGACATGGCAGTCAGTCTGTGGGGCTAGCTTACCTGTCGGCATAGCTAAGAACCATCAGCATATGTTCTCGTATATCTCAAGTCTAATAGCTCTATCTCCAAGCTGCACGCGAGGATACAGAGACGAAGAAAGGCAGGGCGAAGGGGACGTGTACGTACTAGTCCCTGCTTGTCATTTTTTCAGTCGGGGGCAGAACATCGCCAGCTGCTCCAGCGACGGGGTGAGTGGGAGTGGCTTCCATGGTGCAAGTGGTTGAGTGGGGTGTCTGACTAAGGTGGTAGGTGTCAGAAAGGGCGATATGAGAGCTTGATGTGGGTGAATATGTGTGGTTGTTGGACTGCTGTTCGTTGCCAGCGAGAAATCCGTTGACGGTTGAGAAATTTGGCCATTACGTAACACCCCACCTCGGATCATGTCATGGGCGCCAGTGGGGGCTCTCCGAACGCGACCAGCATGCTTTGTCCAAGCTCAGGCTGCTACTGCTCCAAGTTCGCATGACGCATATACAAGATCCTGAACCCGCCCTTCAACATTTACTTCTGTCCACCATCCAACACCTGTCCGCTCTCCGCCTATCTCTTCCCCGCAGGTCTAGGCCTCGCGAATCCTCCACCACCACCACCTACTCTCGGCCCAAACGCATCAAACGCCCTCCTGATACCTTCCTTGCCATCCTCGCCCTCCGCACCCTCTCCGCCCGCCGGCGTACTATGTACCGAGGCAGGTAAAGGGATTTGATTCGGAGCAGTATTGAGCGAGCTGAGCGAGTTTTCCTTCTTGGGCACAACGGGTCGAGGTCGGCCAAACGCGCCGCCGAATGCAGGCGCAGGGGCGCCAAAGGCTGACTTGTTCGTCGTGGATGAGGAGGACGAGGAGGGGTTGGGAAGGGAATTGGAGTGTACAGGTTTGGATGTGGATGGTAGGGCGGTTCGGAGTTGAGATTCCGTGAGATCTGAGGGATCGCCTGTTTCCAGCTGCAATATCAGCTATGCACTAGCTTCTGATTGCTATCAGATGAATACGAGATCACGCACCTTGCCAACAACTTCGACACCTGCCTTGTCGGCCGCATCCTGCTGAACACCTCTGACACTAGTCGAATAGACCATCCTGAGCTTGACGGGACTTCCACTGGGACAAGAGTAGATGAAGATTACTCTCCCTTTCGTTTTAACCTCCGGTACCGGCATCGGTGACGTCTCAGCCACCGGACTGGCCGAGACGGCCTCTTTCTCCTCTGCATCCTTGTCCCCATCTCCTAAACCCATTTCTCCCAATTTTGCCGCGGTGCCTTCCTCATCCCCATCTTTCTTCTCTCCGCTCTTCTCCTCGCCGTCCCCACCGGAGGGCTTCCACGTCGTCGCTACAGTCCGCTTCCCGCCCTCGCTAGGCGTGAAACTATCCCCTGGTGCCCCAGCACTGCTCTTCCATGTTTTAGCAGCTGCAGGGCTAGAAGGCGCTGGGGCAGGTGTTGGGAACGAGTAGAAGATGTAAGATGGTGTGCTAGTGGGGACCTTTGAGGCAAGCTGGGAAGGGGTGCAAGCGGAGGATGAAACGAGAGTGACCGATCCGGCGTCTTTAGCCGGAATTTCCTGTGAGAGATTAGGCAGCTCCTAGCACAAGTTCCGAGCGGAGAATCTTACCAGAACCACAATCCAACCCTCATCACTCCGCTCGCTGACTTTTTGCATCGCCCCAACGACTTCCTGGTCCCACTTCATCTTTCCACCCAAGCCCGTCACAGCTGCAATTCGCCTTCGTTCATTATCGGGATCAAGAGACGCGCGCTCGGCTTCGATAGCTTCTGCCTCGCGCACTTCCATCAGCGCCTTCTCGGCTGCGGAGAGGGGCGCGGGTGAGGCGAGATGGGTCAGGTGCGCGGAAAGGGCGGTAGGTGTGAGGTCTTTCTGCGGGGATCAGCTATGGCCAATGTGAACGCGTGTAGGGAGGTCTGAGATCCGACAGCTAATTCGCTCCCCTTCTGACTTCTGGAATCTGACAAGCCTAGACGACACGTACAATGCTATTAGCAAACCACTCATGTTTGAAGTTCCCGCCCCCAAGGGCTTTCAAAAGTCCAGCTCTAGACGACGCCTGAAGCATCTTTGCACGGACCTACAGAATCAGCTTGGCTAGTGGAGTCCGAAGACGAGGAAGCAGACATACCCCAGCAGTATCAGGGACAAAAGTAATCATCATCCACTCGTACTGTCCACCCTCTTTCGAATCGAGCCGATAGGCAAAGCTCGCCGGGGTGTTCTGAGTGGGTAAAGTGTCGGGTAGGAGAGCCATGTCATCCTTGAAGGAACCCCTGGGCGGGATTGACTTGAGGTGCTTGAATGATTCTGGGGGTCAGCCATGGCAGCAGAGGAACCTCAAACAGGGACCGGGACGCCGAAGTCACACCGCATTCCTCCACTTGCCCGCTCTCAGTTGCAACCAAGAGCTCCCGTTCATCCTGGTGGCTGATGCTTGAGAGCACGAGAAGTAGACTCAGAAATACAGACAGTACCGCAAATGTAAGAGAGCAGCGGACCACACTCACCACCCTCAATGACGAACACCAGCGCGCGGACATCATTCCCATTACTCTGGGCGGCCTGGAAAGCCGAGGCGAGCGCGGGAGGTACTTTTATACCTGACGGAGCGGACATATCTGTGATTTGTGGCTGAGCGTGGGGGTCTGAGTGGCCTCTAGGGATGCAAGACTGTGATGTAGAGAGCGTTATTGAGCTGAGGTTGTTGCCGAGCCAAAGCAAGCTCGAGCCCAAGATGACGCACGGGCCTATGACGATTTTGGCTGGTGCTGGCCACAGCTCGCTTACAAGGGGTTGATTTCACTTCATCTATACCTCATATCGCTAGATACAGAGCCTCTATTCGAAAGCCTTTAACTCCAGAGGTCATATCGATGCCTCATCTAGAATCCTACTTGAAACAATCCCCCACATTCACGAATGTCGTCCTCCAAACGAGCCTCATCCCCCTCGGCCTCCTCGGCCACCTCCAACCCCAAACGCGTCCGCCTGACGACTCCACCAGCAGTCTCCGTCCACTCCTGGCTCCATCCTTCAGCCCCGCCACCCCTTCTCGCGCATTCCCCAGCTTTACACGCCTCATCATCCACCTTCCTATCATTCTCCATCGACTTTACGCCGCCAGTGCACGTAACCTCCGAATCGAGCCTGCTTAAAGAGGTCCGGCGGGTCGTGCGAGAGCTAGACGTCCCGCGTCTGGTTGGTGATCTGGTCATGGAGGCTAATGAGGGTGCGTTCCAGGAAGGTGAAGGACGTCAAGCGCAGAGCAAAGGTAAAGGCAAAGAAAGGGCTAGAGAGCCTGATCATAGGATGTGGGCGGTACGGGGTGTCGTACTGAAAGAGGGCAAAGATGGTACGAAGGGAGAGAATGATTATCAGGTGTGTCTAGTCGGCAAGTGTGCTGCTGGGGCTGATGGATAGTTGCTCGAGGCGTTCAATGATGATGGGGAGAAATTCGGGGGAGAGCGAGTATTGAGAATCTTAAGGGAGAATCAAGGGGTGGACGTCATTACTGTTTGTTGTCGATGGGTGAGCTTTCCACTCATGCTTTCACCGTCACAGCTCGGTGACCGGATTACACAAGGCGACTCGCTGACAGTCCAGTTTGGCGGTGATATGTTAGGTGTAGGTCCTCACATCCCCAAATTTAGCTCATCGCTGATCATCAGCCGGTCCGTTTCCAACATATAGGCCTCACAGCACATACATCGCTCCTAGCCCTCCAAACTTCCGTCACGCTGCGAGACCTCCGACAAACGCTCACGGATCTCGATAAAGAAATCGCCGACATGCGAGATACCCTCAATCCCCCTTCATCCCCGCTTCGCACCGTCGACGGGGACGAGCCTGCTCCTACACCTGCCAAAGTCTCTTATGAGGCTGTGACTGATCCGGTCAAGTTGCGTCGTCTGGTCACTGCTCGTGAGAAAACGCGGACGAGTCTGGAGCAGAAGGCTGCGTGGGTTGGATTGGAGAGGAGTAAAGCTGCCGAGGCAGCGGCGTCGTAAGATCTTGCATGGATAGGAGCAATGATCCGCTCCTTCAAAGTCCAGATCTCACAGCTGGTTCTCTCCGACCGCGACGCCTAGTCTTCGAAGCGGGCTGCCCAAACTCCCCTGCAGTTATCAGCACATCCCCGTCACATGCACCAAGACAAAACTTACACAAACCCATTAAACCCCACAATACCCCTCTTCTCCCTCCGACACCGCTCCCAATTCGCCATCGTCACCTCCCCAACCCTCACAATACCCCTCTGGATCAATTCGGCCCTGACCACACCCGCCAGAAACTCCGCTCCATCCCCAAGGGCCGGCGTCATCCATTCTGGCGCACCAGGGTTGGCGGGATCGGGGAGATGTAGCGCGATATTCGATGTACACGTTTCGAGTAGATGGGTAGAGGTATGAAGGAGGACTTCGGTACCTGGGGGAAAGGGCAAGAGGGGGTCTGTATAGATTTGGCGATGAGTCGTTTTGTTCAGCCTGAATGGGGTTGAGGTGGGGGATAAGATTGTGGAGGTTGGGGAAAGTACGAGGGTGCGTTTGGGTTGAGTAAGAAGAGGGGGGAGGGTGAGGTCGAATGGGCCTATGAGATCAGTACGGTGTCGGGCGTGCAAAAGTGGGACCATGCCTAGGCTTGGAGAAGCAGGGATTAACTGGACCTCAACTTGTCCACCCTTATGCAATAATATCCTGACCTTTATCATCAGTCCGCAGAACTGTATC
This sequence comes from Dioszegia crocea, assembly GCA_001600615.1. Lineage (NCBI taxonomy): Eukaryota > Fungi > Basidiomycota > Tremellomycetes > Tremellales > Bulleribasidiaceae > Dioszegia > Dioszegia crocea. The sequence continues at coordinate 52,047 of BCKK01000014.1, read as the reverse complement.
TGTCAGTAAGAGACTCACTCTCCAATCACCTCCACCTTGCCGCTCGCTAGCCTCTACAACTCGCTTGATCTCGTCCCAGATTACATCGTCGCCTGGCCAGTCTCCCCATACATCGTCTCCATCTCGTTTGGAGAAGAATTCCCACGCTGATCGAAGTCGGGCGATATGTCTGTCCAGTAGAGGTATTTGGTTTCGCTGTACAGTGGTAGAGGGTGGGGAAGGCGAGGTATATCTCGCTGTGGAGAATAATGAGAAGGGCGGGTCTTCACCTTCTCCAGCACGCTGTGTGGATTCTGAGGCCAATTTGGCTACTTGTATCTAATGCATATCAACACTGATCTATGACACCTATCAAGATCAAGCGGACGGATTTACTTTCGACTCCGACTCCTCTGACTTCCAGGACAAGTTGTATCCCGCTCCGGCCTATCGTATCAGCCCAGACTCTGAGTCAAGCGAGGATTCATAGGAATGGGTCGGAGTGTTCTGAGGGGTAACATACCGAAAATGTAAAGTTTTTGATGGCGTCCACAGCGGCTTTGCCCCAATCGGCAGCTTTTGACAAATCGGCATTGTCCTTTTCCCCGCCTGGCAGGTCTACAACCTTCACCAGGGAGAGGTTTTCGGGGTTGATGAAGCCTGACGCTGAGGCTGAGTCAAATAGCGTTCGAAGGGGAGTGTAGAAGTTGTCAACTGGCGGCTTAAGCTTAATAGATCGGTTACGAAAGAGTTATATCCGAAAGCTTACTGTTTAAGATCACAACAGGAAGCTGATGAATCTTGAGCTGATTCCAAGTAATCATTTCCAGCGCTTCTTCAAATGTCCCATAACCGCCCGGAAGAACTATAAAGCCCCCCGTACTGATTTTGGCCATTTGCATCTTACGCTAAAGGTATCAGCTCTTTCCTGACACATACGCAAAATGTCTTCAGCTCACCTCGTGCATACTCTCCGTAATGCTCATGGTCAACCTCCCATCATAATCGTGATCCATCAAATCCTTGCCAGTCCCCTCTGCACTCTTTGACTGTTCATTGCCCGAAGACGAGCTGCTGGCGATAGGATCTACAGTCGGTGCGGATGTCTTCTCAGACGCTCGGGTCACCAATGCTCTGGGGACTATACCGTGCACGTGCCCTCCAGCTTCTAGGGTCGCTTGGGAGACAACACCTGTCATAATCAGCTCGTAGCCTCATCAGCACCTCCAGTGAGCGCAAAGCGGACCTGGCAGCTGACATACCCATGATCCCACGACGTCCACCACCGTACACCAGGGGCACATTCGCATTGGCCAATGCCTGGCCTACAGCGCGTGCGGCCTCAGCGTGGATTGTAGACTTTCCAGGGGATGAGCCGCAGCTGTTAGTAGTTAGTTTGGTGCACGTCGCCGGGATTAAGCTTACAAAACGCATACTGGCTTCTCCATGCCTGATGGGAAGGTGTCTGAGGTCTGTGTGGACATGGCTGGGTGAGGTAGAGGTATGCAAGAGGCATGTATGGTCGAGTCGCACCAAAGTCCCCCTGAACCTGCTTCACGTAATTCCCAAGCCCAGCTGGCCATGGCGGGGATGTCCGCCGTACGTCATACAGCAGTCCGTGCGTCTGCTCAGATTTGATTCCGTCGCCTCTGAGCGTGGACAAGTTCCAGCCAAGCTGAGTGAACACCATTCATATCATACCGTAGCTCATACCTACACATACCACAGGGCTCCATACCTCTCCATCGCCCTCACAGACAGGTCTATACGCCATGTTTATCCTTGTAAGCCTTTTTCAAACGTATCAGCACGATTTGCCCGATACCTCTCGCCCGTCGAGTGAGGAATGCTGCAGGTTGTGCATACGCTGACGGGGTAGAATTGGTTCTGGGATGTGTTGTCTCAACTGGGTAAGTTGGCCTGAGCGTTGGCGAATTTGCAGTGAGTACTTTAGCTGATATACGTCAGGTCTCATGAACAAGAGTGCGTTTGAATATCCAAGAGGCCATAACTTTGCTCCTGAACAACTTGGTTCTCGCTGAACTGTAACTGATGGCTCAGGCGCAAAGCTCTTGTTCCTCGGTCTTGACAATGCTGGAAAGACAGTGAGTTAGCGCTTCACACAGTGTCCCGTGTCCGATGGCCCAAACTCACGTTCGTAGACCCTTCTCCACATGCTCAAGAACGATCGACTCGCAACCCTGCAACCTACCCTCCACCCTAGTGAGCTTCTACCGGCCGTCGCCTGGTGCGTGAAATAGCTTACACCACGCAGCATCAGAAGAACTCGCCATCGGTAATGTCAAATTCACAACCTACGATCTGGGAGGACACATGCAGGCTCGACGCCTGTGGCGTGATTATTTCCCCGAAGTTGACGGGATTGTCTTTTTGGTCGATTCGGCAGATCAGGAGCGGTTCGCAGAGAGCAAGGCTGAGCTGGATTCGCTGTGTAAGCTGGACGCTGCATCGTTGCCCATTCCATTGGAGGTACTCAAAGCTTACACCCCAGTGTCGATCGAAAGCCTAAACACGGTCCCTTTCCTTATTCTTGGAAACAAGATTGATGCGCCTAGCGCAGTCAGCGAGGAAGAGCTCCGACACTTCTTGGGCTTGTACCAGACTACCGGCAAGGTGAGTACGGAAGAGGTGTCTATGAAGGAGGGATGCTGATTGTTGAACCAGGGCAAAATCCCCCTTCGTGATATCCGACCCATCGAAGTATTCATGTGCTCCGTCGTCATGCGCCAGGGCTACGGTGAAGGTTTCAGGTGGCTCAGTCAATATGTCAGTTAATCTTCCACCTTCAGAGATGTCTCTCGTCTCGACCCAGAGATGGCTAGCTGACAACTGGTAGATTTGAGCGAGCAAGGATGATCGTGCGGGAGACCGGAAGACGGTGGGGGAGGCAGACATGCAGATGACGGGTAGCTACCACCTTTCATAATTGACTAGCTGTGATTTGATGTATATCACCATCGTGAACGTGGTCACGGCAAGATACGGCAAACCCATACAGATGACTACATCCAACATGTCTCCTCCCTTCGATCTCACCCAAGATCATCCCCATTTCCCAACACACTTTCAGCCTACTTCCTAGTCCTAGTGACTCGAGGCGTTATACTGCCCTCTCTCCCCCTCGCAGTCCCCTCTCTTCTAGATCGCGTACTGACCACACTACCCGTCGGACTACCGCCTCTGGGTCCAGGTCCAGGCGTAACGCTAGCCCTCGTCCCTCTCCTCCCGCCGCCCGCAGAAGAAGCCACGCTCAATTCTCTCGTCGCCCTTCTCACAGATCGTTCACTCTCCGTCGGACTCCCTGCACGCTGACTTTTGCCCTGCTGCGCGGCCGTACGCGTTCTAGGCCGCTTAGCCGGACTTCCAGGATTAGGCTGCTCATCATCCAGCACCGCTCTCGACGCCGAGCGCGTCAGACGAGATCGAGGCGTTGGGTTGGGGTTTGTAAATGCTCCAGGCATGGGATAGGCTTTATCCTCCGATTCTTCTTTCGCTTCATCCGCTTTAGACTTGGATTTGCCTTTACGCGATGGGCGCGATTCGTCCACTGGCCCCGTTCCCGTTTCCGACGCGGGCGCAGGAGCAGGTTCGTCTGGAGGCGCAGTGGTTTGTCGTCGACCTGATCGGCCGCTGGCACTGGCAGGAGGAGGGGGAGTTTGGCGTTTTGACGTGGTAGGCTTAGACGCCGGAGCAAGGGTTTGACGACTGGATTTACGGGCGGGCGTTTTGGGTTGAGGAATGGGAGGAGGGGGCATCTCAGCTGCGGAGTCTGATCCGTTCGGTTGGGGCTGGGGTGTGGGTTCGGCCGGTTCAGCCATATTGACATCATCCCCCTCTTTGTCCGCCTCCTCATCCCCGTTTCTAGGTATCGGCTCGGCTTCAGCTTCATGCGCGGACTCCGCCTCTTTCTCCTTGGCTGCCGGTGTCGGCGTCCCCACATCACCCTCTTCAGCCCGCCGCTTTTGGTCCATCCTTCTCCCTCTCGCGTCTTCCTCCGCATCATCATCAATGATCCGCCTGACGGGCCTGGGCACTTCCAGTTGCGCGACGCGGGGCGGCAGGTTGAACGGCGAACCCGAAGCGAGCCGAGCTGTGGGTGCAGCCGACCGGGTGGGAGTTCCCGGTGTCCCAATCCCAAGGCCGGGTGAACCCGTACGTGCGAATTGAGGAGGTCCCGAGAATGGGGAAGAGACATGACGTGCCTGTGGTTGAATAGCCTTTACAGCTGGAGAAGCGGGTGTGTTGGTCATTTGTGACAGAGAGAAGGGTGCGCGAGGCCGGATAGGTGAAGGAGCAGCGATTTGTTGAACCCCATTACTTGGTCCTGCGTCAGACGACATGTCGATATCCCCATTCCCCTCTATTCTCCGACCCTCATCTTCCCGTCTCAACTCCCCATCGAGCTCCAGCACCCTACGTTGCGCCTCGGGCAAGATGGAGATGAATTCCTTAACCCTATCACGCCTCTTCTGCCTATCTTCCTCTTTACCTACTCCACTCCCTGCTAGTTCTTTATCTAGCGCAAGACACTCTGCATACTGGCCCTGATGGATAAGTCGGACAGTGACGAGCTCATGCAACAAATCAAGGGCTGGAGGGGGGATGCTGCGCGGCGGATGAGTGAGGAAGTGGGTCAAGTGGGCAGACTCATCCGTGTCTAAAGGTAGATGAAGGAGAGAGGTAAGGACGGTAGGTTGGACAGAGGGTGGGCCCCGCCCGCACGGTATTCGGGAAGAAGAGCCTAGAGCCCAGCGGTAGATTACTTCGCGTAGCCCTCGGCGGGTGTCGGGGTTTTGCGAGCGGATAAAGCTGAAGGCGTCCGAGAGGGATGAGGCGGATGCGAGTGAGAGGACGCGGAGTTGGATCATGGGTTCCGACTCGAGTTGGGGGGAGAGGGCAGTGAAGAGGGAATGAGCGAGAGATAGGGCGTGGGTCGGAGGGGAGACGTGAGTGGATATCAAGGTGAATATCTCAGGGAGGAAATTGAGGGATGTGATGGCTGGGTTGGAAAGTGCTTCTACCGCGTCCTGGCCATCAATGCCGTCACTCAGAGCATATGTGGATAGACTTACTTCCCATTTCCCATGGTCCAAGGCCCAGTAGCCCCTTATAAACCCCCTCCACACTCCAGGTAAACATCTCCTCCGCGCAAACTCCTCTGCATTCCCTACCGGTTCCTTGGCCTTCCCTTTCCCCTTGTCCAAACGCATCATCTCGCCGTTCGCCTGATAGCCGTTGGGCCGCTGCGGCTCGCCATTGACTTCAGGGGCAGACGCGTGGTCGGCGTCAAGGAGCAAATAATAGATGAAGCAATCTTGCTTCAGGCGGTCGATATCGGCGCTTCGTATAGCGTGGATTAGGCGTCGGAGGTCAGCGGGTGAGGTAGGAGGGTAGAGCGCGTGGCCTGATTGTTAGCGCAATATCCCAGGTTGCACCCTAGGCCGCCGAGCTTGCTAAGCTCTTGAGGTTCCAAATGATACAACGCCAGCTCCGTCTCCCTTCCCACTCAAGGCCCAACCACAGAGCTCAACTCACCATCCACCGAAGCGAGACCTAGGAGCTGATCCAAAAATAGCAAAGAATCAGGATACGTCCGTCTTCTCTCTGCAATATCTCGGATAGACGCGTCGGTATAGGTAGAAGACGTCAAGTCAAAGTATCGCAACACCGTATGAGGTATTGAGAACCCATCTAGCTAAATCAGGCGTCAGCTTTTGAGATTGCGAGCTTGAAGATTCTACAGGCTGGTATAGCTTACCGCTGACATATCTGCGCGTTCCCAGACTGTTTCACTGCTCTGTATAGGATAATCGTATAGCAATCAAGGGTTGTATTGATCATTGTGGACATTTTTGGCTGGGCGGGCAAGCTGATGGGCCCGGAACCTAATTTTGGCAGGTGGAATGGAGGCCCGTGCGTCCTCCACCCACCTCCGCGTCAGAAAGCCAGCTTTTGGCTCTTGTTTCCTCTTGTAGACTCCTATGATGTCCCCCAGATGACGTCCAATGCCTCCATGGTGAGCCAGGACGACGGAAGTATCCCTCATCCGTCAACACACCAAAAAGAATCGACCAGCAAAACGCAGCGCCGAGTGAGAACACGGCATTTGATTCTGCTCTCCGCTGTACTTCACCTCGTCTTGCTATTCTATGCCGACCATGTTGATAGTCATCCAGAACGATATGGAGGGTTGCAATACACCGATGTGGATTGGAGGGTAGTTATGGATGGGGCGAGATTGATGTTTGCTCCGTTGGACAATGAGGGGGCGCAAGGTGTTCTGGGACGGTGGGCGTGGGAGAAGGGATGGAGGATTGGAGAGTGAGTACTCAGAGCCATTAGACGTCAATTATCATCTGATGAATATAGTCCCTATCGTCGTCAGACATTCCGATATACCCCGCTCTTACCCCTTCTGACCTCACCTTCGCTTATCCATCCTCTACTCGGCAAGATCCTCCTTTCGCTTATTTCCCTCTCGATCCCTCTGCTCTTGCTATATGAGCCAAATCCAGCATCACAGGTAAGCAGGAGGTCACCATACGCCGCCGCACCTTTCTGGGCTACACACCTCGTCTGGACGCTCAACCCGTTCGTGTTGAACATCACCACCCGTGGTTCGCCAGAGGCAATCATTGTCTTCCTGGTCGTTCTGACTTTGACCCTACTGCGCCTATCGACATCTTCGAGATCTATCAACGGGCCAAGTCCCAATCCCGGCAATGGATCAAGCAGATCTGTCGTCGTTTCCAAGGCAAAGGGATCGACTGGACAGGGATACGAAGACGCAGCGGCGGTGGCGTTCGCCTTGGCCATCTCGTATAAGATATACCCCATCATTTACGCTCCGGCATTCTGGGCCTTCTTGAGGTATCGTCACGGCCTACTGGGTGCCGGGATATGGAGATTCGGAATCATCACCGCGCTCTCACTGGCCATAATCAACGGGGCCTTATATGCAGTGTAAGCTGGCTTCTGTTCTTCGATGAATGAGTGAGGAACAAGCTGACTTCTGTAGCTGGGGCCACCCCTTCCTCGAGCATACATTCCTATACCACCTCCAGCGAAAAGATCATCGGCATAACTTTTCCCCATACTTTTACCCCATTTACTTATCGCTCTTCGCCACTCCCCTCACTCTCCCCCACTCCACCTTAGACACTGTACTCAGCTTCTTCCGACACCCTCTCGCGTCATTTATACCCCAGGCGACTCTTGTTCTGGGGTCCGGATGGATTCTCACACCAGTTGCCGGTCTGCCTTTCGCGATGTTTGTCCAAACTGTCGCTTTTGTCATATTCAACAAAGTGTGCACGTCGCAGGTGAGCTATCGCCATTATACACAACGTATGACCACAAGCTGATCTATCAGTACTTTATGTGGTTCCTCGCTCTGATCCCACCCGTTATCTCCCAATTATCAATCACTCCGCCCCGCGCCACCATTTTGGTTGGCGTTTGGATAGCAGGCCAGGCGATATGGCTGGGTATGGCGTATAGGCTGGAATTGCTGGCTCAGGATGCGTATTTGGCTGTTTGGGCAGCGGGCATTGGACTCTTCGGCGCGTCAGTATGGGTTCTGGGCGAGCTGGTTGATGGGTGTCTGCCTATCGTGCCGATTCTTGATTCCAATCGGAAAGATCAGTAAAATTGGCCTCATCATCTCATCCCGCAGAATGCAATCTTGGGGTTCCGGACATAAACATCAGGGATATACAGGCTCGAAAGAAGGAAGGGAGTTTGGTCTTTGGTGTGTGCGAACGTACTTCCGCATCCTTTGTGTGAGCAAGACGATGGCGCATCTTAATTAGACTACTGTCGTCGCTTCATCGACTCTCAAGTATTCGCATCAAATGTTCATCTTTACGTCTCCATCTACGCGCCAAGCTTCTTCCTCTCTCCCCAGACATCATCCACTTTCGTCAACATCTGCTGAACGACTCTAACGCCTTCTTTCCTCTCCTTCCTCGCCTCATTCCAGCCAGACGGAATTTCCACCCCATCTAAATCCAATAGACCCCTCAATAGCATCTCCGACAACCTCGCATGCTCCTTCTGCAAAGCATCGAATTTGGGGATATGGGCCGGTTTGTTGGTTGATCGAGGGTCGGCTTGGGATGTAAAGGTCGCAACGGACGGACGGAGGGGGTCGAGCAGGTTATTAGTGAGGGATTGGATGTAAGAGACTAGAACAGCCTCGGAAGCAGTTTCGGGCTGCTTGTTCTTCTTGGGCGCAATGGGCGCGGGGGCGGGTGTGGGGTTGGATGAAGAGGAAGAAGGCACGTCTCCTGTCTGTCCGATTAGGACGAGGGTCGAGCCGTCTTTAATCCCGTATGATGAGAGGGTCAAGAGAGGGTCTTTGAGAACGGCACCCTTGTAGACTAGCTTGAGCTGGTCGAGGGGTAAAGACGTCTGCGAGGAGAGGGTGGTGAGGAGCTGAGAGAGGGGCGTGGCGGAGGGTTTAGGGATTGGGATGTTGAATCTAGAGTATCAGCAATCTGTCATGGCAAGTGATTGGATTCGCAAAGCTGAACCAGGTTTCCAGCTTTCAAATTTCCGTAACGGACGATTGAGGACAAGAGTATCTGAGACTCACCGCTCCCTCCCCCACTTCACCCCAATCTGTATTTGCCCCTGCTCAGTCTCCGCCGCCGCGCGCCGAAAAGGGTTGAAGAACGACACCGTGAGAGAGCGAGCGAAGAGGAAAGGGGTGACTGGTATATTAGCAGGTGTATAAAGTGTCATGCCGATTATTCCAAACCCAACATCGCGTTTAACAGCGATGGTTGTGAGTTGAACGTGTACACCAATTCCCTCAGCTAGACCGGGTACACCCCCCTTATCCTATTGACCAAGGGTGGGACTTACAAAAGATGTCGACTAGTGAGCTCGACAGGATGGGCAGGTGGGTCTGAGGGCAAGTGAAGCGATGTATGGGCTAGATAGGAGTTGAAAGGACATAGGAGAGTGAGCTTTTGGGTGGGTTGACTCTAGATGGGTGGGACGGCCACGTGTAAGGTGTGACGTAACTCAAAAAGTGGAGGTCGACACTCCAAAGGCGACGACAGCGGTGGCGAGGGGTATAAGAAGGGACTCCCTTACAATACAGGTGCTCTATCCTTTCACCTACGACCACGCTCAACATCTTTGCGAGCGGGAGCCAGTCTAATCATCCACAAGCCCCAAAAGGACATCGGATTCTCCGCCTCTCACACTGTCGCCTATCCGCCACCTCGCCAAAATGTCCTCGGCACCCGTTACGACCCCCCAACGCATCGTGATCATTGGCGGCGGCATAGCTGGGATCTCTACAGCATACTATCTCACTCGCTCCCCATCTCTACCTTCCGGATCCAGCATCACAATCGTCGAAGGCACGGATATCGCTTCTGCAGCTTCGGGCAAGAGTGGGGGGTTCTTAGCTAAAGATTGGCATGGCGCCGCTACTGCTAGTTTGTCAGCTATGAGCTATGATCTCCATGCGGATTTGGCGAAGGAGTATGGAGGAAAAGACAAATGGGGGTATAGAGTGGTTGATACTTTGGTACGTCCCCCCTCGGACGATATTCCGCTTGGTCGGAGCTTACAATCTAGTCTATAACGACCGACGCCACTAGAAAGGCCAAGAAAGCCTCACCGCTGGAGTGGTTAGCGAACAACGTCCACTCCTCACGATCACTAGGCGACAGCAAGACGAACGCTCAGGTCCACCCTGGGCTTCTGACTAAGTTCCTGTCAGACCAAGTATTGGCAAAGCCAAACACTTCTCTGATCATTGGCCGAGCTACAGCCCTATCGAGCTCTTCTTCCGCCTCTTCCGACGGCGAGGCGAGACATACAATCACAGTCCAGCACACGAATGGAGAAGCGGTGAAGGTGCCTGCGGATGTGGTGGTTTTGGCGGCCGGACCTTGGACTGGTCAAGTAGCCAAAGACCTCTTAGGCGAGAAAGTCGGTCAGCGACTTGGCGTTGAGGGACACCGAGCGCATAGCGTCGTGATTCGGACGAAAGAACCCTTGTCTGCTCATTGTTTGTTTACGAGCATGACGATGGCAGATGGGTCGATGGGTGAGCCGGAAGTTTACGCTCGGCCGGATGGTGAGTACTATCGTTTTCTGGCTTGGGGGGGGGCTCGCTGACTTCGACAGGGACTGCTTATATGTAAGCTAGCTCGCGTAGCGGAATGATGAACTATAAACAACGAAGCTGACACATCCTCAGCTGTGGTGCGGGCGATAACGAACCCCTCCCCGAAACAGCAGCCGAGGTGACCCCTTCCTCATCAGCGATCGCCAAGCTGCATCTCCAATCTAAAGCCTTATCTCCACTCTTCGATCCAGCAAACGGTGCCGAAATCGTAGCTGAGCAAGCGTGCTTTTTGCCAATAGCAACAAGGGGTCGACCGCTGCTTGGGAAAGTCCCAGGTGTTCAGGGCGTTTACGTAGGGTCTGGGTGAGTGTTTATTTGAGTGCGTGGTAGCGTGTGCTGATAAGGCAGCCTAAGCTGCTGGGGTATCACACAAGGACCCGGAGTCGGCAAGTGTCTTGCGGAGTTGATCCTGGATGGGAAAGTCAAGTCGGCCGACATCTCGAAACTTGCTCCTTGAGCCAGCGGGAAAATAGGTCCGATATAGATGTTACATACAGTATGATACAGCTAGTACTATATGTAGTACGTCTAGATCGATGCTATAATCAAGATGCGTTCCTCCAGATCCGTTCACGCCGCCTCTCAGATCTGCGTATATTTCGATCCCTTGCAAACATTACAGATCCCGCTGGTCTCGCGCAGTGACAACAGCTGCGGCCGTGCCCGCCGCCGCCAGCGCAAGACTAGCCACAATTACAGCGCTATACCACGGTTTCCAACCCAAAGCCTTCCCGCCCGCCCATACGGGTAGAACAACCATCATGACCATCCCGAACCCGCCTCCGAGGATCGCCATTGAGCTCTCGAAACTCGGCATAACGAGTGCACCGACAGTGAGCAACACGGCGAGCACAAGGCGAATGACGGGCCGCAGGAAGTACTTGGCGCGCTCGCGTCGGTTGTGTTGCCGTTCGGCAGCTTGCGAGAGGAGGTGTTCGGCGTCGGCTGTTATTGATATTGAAGCAGATGAAGGGATTGAGAGGAGAGAGGAGGGTCGAGTGACGTGTGGTGTTTTCTGGGATTCGGGAATGAGGATTGTTGGGTGAAGATGAAGGTATGTGAAGAGAATGTCACTGAACTGTGGTGGTTAGTGAAAATTGCGCTCGAGGGAATGGTGGGGGATACGTACCGGTCGTAGACCTAGTGGGATCTTGGTCAGGGGGTTCAAGGCAACCATCCACACGGCGATATTATTGAGCATGGGTGAGAACCCGGGAGTTTGCGCGAGATCTTTACTGATCTCGTGCAGTCAGCTTTGATCTATCGCTATCTACGCAGATCGCATAGCTGCACTTACCTCATCCGACACGTTCCGTCCATACATGAGATATCCGCAGACAGCGACCAAAATGTAAATCACCATGGCGATTCCATAGGCCGTTTCGCACATCCTATCAGCCTGCTTGGGGTGACGCATATCCCTGATGAGGTTGGGTATGAGACCATGACCGCCAAACTACTCAATCAGCAGAAAGTACGACTTGGCACTTCAGAACACAGCGACACGCACGCCTGATATGAGTAAACCAATGGCAACGAGGCCTTTTGCGAGGCCGTGTGTTGGCCAAATATCCGTTGGGGCTGGATTACGCAATGAGCCTGGTGATGTTTGTCTATATAGTCTGAGCTGGGACATATCGTAGTGACAAAAATGGCTTACGTCGCTATTCCCGAGAAAATGAGAATGCCAACTAAAGAGATAGTTGAGATTACCCCTAGACCAGAAGAGAAGGCCAGGTATCGGAGTGGTAGGAAGGATGTGGGTATGATCCTGGTCAATCAGCATTTGCGTCAATAAGACTAGTCCGGTCGACATACAATATCAGACCGGCAAGTTTCCATTCGTCACTTGAGAAGATGGGCCATACGACCGCCAGTGTGTCGGAAAAGAGAACGACGAGGGCGATACTGGTCTCGTCAGTTTTTGGTCACCGGATGTCAATTGGGCGGAAAGTGGAGCTCACACCCAGATTGCGAACTCTGCAAAGAAAAGTCCAGTGACGATCTTCTCGCCTGACGGTCCTAGGCCGTAACCTATCACATCTGTGAAGCTGCGTAACCGACGGTCCTTTTCTATTATCCGAAGCATGATCTTCAGCCTGAGAGCTTCAGTATAGGATTTCCCGTCCCCGTCATTGCGAGATGAGCAGAAAACTTACGTCCACAGTGATACCAGACCAGTGACAACCAGCAAGATCGGACCCAACACCCATCCCAAATGCGCGATCGCAATCGGGCAAGCCAAAAGCCCAGTCCCAACAATATCCGCCAGACAATTCAACAGCTACAATCATCCATTAGCCTCACCGCCAGCATGATCTTGCCAAAGATGGATACTTACAGTTTGCATGAATGTCGAGCGACCAGGAATATATACCTCGACCTCGCGGCCTCCTTGCCCGTCAATCTCATCGTCGGTGCTCTCGGACCCAACATCCGAATCTGGCGTATGTAAAGGTCGGGATTCTCCGTAGAAAGTGTTAGAGAGTGATCGGGATGCTTTGCGTAAGAGAGGGGTGATTTCATCTGCTGCGCCTGAGATTAGGGATTTGGACGGAGAGGCAGTGGCGGTTCGTGGCGACGAGGCGGATGTAGATGTACGACGAGGCATCCTTTGGTGATGATTTCAAGGTTCAAGGTCAAGATGATGAGGAACGGAGATCAGCTATCGCCGAGGGGCAGACGGGGTGGGTAGATGGCAAGCAATTGCTAGTGAAAGATGTCCTTATGGTGCAAGCTGGCGAAATCTCGCGTCGACTCTATAACGCATGCCGTAATCACGCAGCGGGCACCGCCCAATCTCCGCGTCTCTGACTGGGCATGCCGGCGCGGGAGCTGGCGCGGGCAGCGGCAGCTGCAGCAAGCTGCCACATACTGCCCTCCTCCTGGTCAAGAGGTGACTGCGCCTGTTCTTTGAAGCGCGTAGGCAGGTGTCTATTCGCCCGCACGGGTTTGATTGATAAGACGTGCTTCGGCGCAAGGTACAGCTGTGAATTAGGCCATCAAAAGCAAAGATCCATTCGTCAAGCCCGATGGTGCTCTGCGCCTCTTTGTACCTTCCTGTAGGGCCACAGCTGAGCTGCTGCTTCATTGGAGACATGGTCGGCCACGGCATGCCCCGATAATGGCGCAATCACTCGTCGCCGCAACGCATTCCGCGGAAATATCGGCGTTCCGCCATCGGCGTCTTACCTACATATCTGTATGTAGCGCGGCGTCGATCTGTTCTCCGTCAGACCGTCCACCTGAAGAAGGATCAGGGTCTCCATCGTGATCCAGAAGACCGGCACCGATCATGGCTCGCCATTGGTAGCGAATCTTTGACTATTCCTGCGATGCCGCCGGATTCGACTGGATGAAACAAACGCCTGCCGGTATTTGGCGAGGTGAAACTAACGGCCGTATGATCGATGCCGTTGGCGGCGATGGTTGTCCTCGTGTGTCAATCATCGACGATCGGAGAAGCTCGCAGCGAAGCAACAGTGCATTGCGCCTGTGAAGCGCGTGAAGCGACAGGCGGTACTCTGAGGAATTTCACTGCTATGCTAGCCAAGAAGGATCAACAAGATATGAACCACAAGCATCAGTCGATCACTCCAAGATCTATCGGAGAAGGTCTTCGGCAGGCTTCGGATATGCACTAGCATGGGCCGAGACGTTTCATCTGAGAAATGGCACTAACCGCTTCCGGTTAGCGCGGACTGTCTGCCGATCTGTGTATTTCCTTCTTCAGGGAAGTTGAGAGTAAACAATTACCCTAAAGGGTAATATGAGTTGTTGGCCAGGAACACCTGCACCGCGCAGAACTTTAAGTGAAAAAACCCGGTAAGTTGTTTCGCCAATCTCCGTACGATCGGATCTTGCTTGTACCGACTTGTCTGAGCGATACACACCTCTCTGCTTGCCTCACCATACCCGCAGCGTGCAATTAGCGGGAACCAGCGCTATCACTCGAGTCCGAAACTCGCAATCAGCAACGTCAGGGCGAAAGGCAGGTACGCGCGGAAATAAGGTTCACATCCGTCAGGGTCACCAAACCTTCCATCTATTCTTCATTCCGGACCATCTCCTTACAACCGGAAATAAACCCTTCCCTCTTATCGATTGGCCAACACATCCATATTCGCTGTTGGGTTACACGCATTACCTCTCCCTCGACGTCTTGCGAGCTTGGGACAGCCTTCGGATTGCGAAGCGTATCGCAATTCGTCTTTTCGACTAATCCGCTCTTTCTTTCCCTTCGCTTCTTTTTCGCCGTCAATTTGACATTGCCCTCCTTCGACACGACAACACACACGAGGGGCAGTGTTTCAACGGGAGATTAAAGGAAGGGATATCAGGGGCGATAAAGGGAACACGAGGATCGACGGGTATATTTGGTGCCAGGGGGTCTATCGCGAGAATCCGCGTTCATCCCTTTCGACCTGATACGCGAAGATTTGCGGGGATCTACACGAGATCTAAACACCCTTCATCTCTGCTCGCCAACCCTTCCCCTCAAATGGAACAACACTCATAGCCCCGTTCGTTCGTTCTGCCGCATCCGATAAACCACGCGTTATTGTGGGTCTTTTCGCACCAATGCCGCAGGCGTATCATTCCCCCAACGCCGTCACAGCCGCGCTGTACGACCCACCTTCACCCTACTCGCGGAATACCGATGATCCTTTGTTGGGCATAAACATCGCTTCAGGATCAGGGTCGTTCCGGTCATATGGCATTGCGGGAGGGGTAGCTGAGTCGAGCTCGGATGGTGGTCAAAGAAGAGAAAGCAGAGATACGGAAGTCGAGTGAGTATTCGAAGTCCTTCTCTCATATACTGGTGCTGACCGATCGTAGTCCAAAAGACGTCACGTTCACTCCTTCCTCTGCCCCTGCCACGCCGTCCGTAAAAGGAACGACGCATCCTTCCGAATTCATCCACACCCATCATCCTCGGCGCGGATCAATGGTCCCTCTTGGTCTGAATGTTATTTCGCCACGAGCGCCTGTAGCATTTCCCTATGGCGGAATTACTCCCACCCAAACCTTCCAGCCGAATTTCGCGATTCAGCGGTCGGTCGGATTCAATCCTACCCCTTTCCCCCAGCCGGATACTTCGCCAACCATCAGCAGCGGAAATTCGCTCAGGCGCAGCTCGGCAGCTAGTACTTCCTCCACACTGACGCAAACGCGTCCTGCACAATCATCGTCAAACCCTCAACACCCACACTCTCTTAATATCAATAGGGACAGACGACGATCGTCGCTAACACCTATATACCCTACACTCGCTCCACCATCCCCTTCCCGCCATACTGCAAAAGGCCGAAATTCGCGTCCAAGCAGTAGCGACGGTCACCCTTCCGGTTCATCACCCCTGCATACCCGTAATCGCACAGAACCGCCAAGTAAAACGATCGGCGCGATAGCTCGGGACGATTACAAGGAGGCGGTAGGCGAATTTGGGCGGAGAGGGAGCATGCCCCACTTGGCATATGGCATGGCCAACGGGTCTTCTTCTCGGGGTTGGAACCCTAGCTTACCACCGCCGAGAGGAAGTGTTGGCGACGAGGAGTCTATACCTGGAAAGGAGTTCCGTTTCGGGTCGGTGCCGTCAGGACCGTCTTCACCGGCGACTGCGGCATTGAGGGCCATTGACGCGTCTCCGAACAGTCCGCGGGGGAGCTTCATGGCCGGTGCTGGAGGTTCAGGCAGCGAGCGCGGCGACGTGTTTGCACAGGCTGAAGCTGAGGAGGCGGAGAAGCAACGGAGGGCCTTCATTGCGGCTACGTATGGAACGGACGGGAAGCGTGCAAGAGAAAGATTGAGCATTGGCGGACCGTCGCTTTCCACCCCTCATGGTTCTCCGGGCACCAGCATGCGGCGGCCGAGTCTGATGCTGTGGGAGAAGTTGGGGATGCAGGCGGCACATCGAGCAGGGGGAGCTTTGGAAATTGGTTCGGCGTC
Organism: Dioszegia crocea; assembly: GCA_001600615.1. Taxonomy (NCBI): domain Eukaryota; kingdom Fungi; phylum Basidiomycota; class Tremellomycetes; order Tremellales; family Bulleribasidiaceae; genus Dioszegia; species Dioszegia crocea. Next base: position 35,948 of record BCKK01000014.1, on the reverse strand, counting down.
TGCCCCGACGTTACCCACACCTTTCGATGATGGAGAGTACGGACAGAGGAGGGGGAGTTTGCCAATCACAATCCCTGGAGAAATGCTAGGGAGGAGCACGAGCAAGCGGGAAGCGAAAGAAGCGAGAATACATGATATGGACGCGCCTATTATTGTGCGGACAGATACGGACGAGGATGAGAGTGAGAGTGAGGATGAGCCAGATGAGTTGCAGACCGTGGATGAATTGGTAAGTCTGCTCTCAGTCGTGTTACCTCTCGAGCTAATTGGTGTAGGGTCGAAGATTGACACCGCCTATCCGACCATTACCTCCCCTACTCCCACTTTCAGATCCCGGACCGCGCCTACTCCCATCTACACTCGCCCTCCACCGCGCATCCCACCTCCTTAACGCCCGCAATCTACATCCTGAACCCCTCCCACATCCCCTTCCTCCCTCTCTACATCCTCCCGCACCTGTCGATCTAGCAGAGTTTGATATTGACTTCATCCTCGCCGGGTCGCAAGCCCAATTGGGAGGTGACAAGCTGGGCAAGAACACTCAGATTGACGCCTCCCGCTCGCCTCGATTGGAAGCCCCACCTACACCTACACTCCGACTCGGTTCCGGCGGTGAGGATGACTCGTTTGCCAAATTTGTCGGTCAATTTGACGACGAGTATGGAGATCGGCGTGGAGAATGGACATTTAGATCGACTTCTTTATCGACGTCGAACGAGGAGCTGAGAGATCCTTTAGATTTGTCAGCGAGTCGAGAGGCCATCAAGGCGGAATGGGAATCGCTCGGGGCGGGAAAGTACGAATTGTACGGGAATGGCGAGGTCCGATCAGCCAAAAGCGGGAGTGTCTGGCGAGTGAAAAAGACTGGGGGAAGGGAATACGAATTGGAGAAAATCAGGAAAGGGTTGACGAGTCGAAGTCCGCTCTTGAGCGATTCGGAAACTATCAATGCCTCCACAATTCGACCGACAACGTCCTCGCTATCCGAATCCTACTTTCTCGCTGGGAAATCACAGCACTGCGATTGTGGCGGCGTAAAATCCGCATCCTCCCTACGGCTCCCTCGTCAGGCTTCCAGCCGTGCCAACTCGGGTACGATCCCTGGACCTCGTGCGACTCAGATCCGGGCGTCTGTGTCAGATACTGCTCCGCGCACGGATCGGATAGGGAGTGCGGATTCAGCAACGACCAGCCGACAGCCCTTATCTACTTCTGCTCCCCTCAGCTCTGCTATCCAGGCCATACTCCCCAAGAAGAAACGGCAGGAGTCTCACTCGGCGCTTGAGGCGGATGACTCGCGCGGTCGGCCCAGTGTTTCCTTCATTCATCGGACGGATGGTGTCAAGAAGGGAGGCGAGCGCTCGCAGTCTCGAGAGCGTTCGGATAAGGATAAGAAGAAGGGCGGGTTTGGAGGGGTGCTCAAGCGCGGATTGGCGTCAATGAAGAGTGGAAGTCATGCGGGGGATGAAAAACGGGCATTGAGGGAAGAAAAGGAGAGGGAAAGGGTACAATCTCAATCGTGGTCTGGGGCCGGACCGAGTCATCGGGACAGTCCGACCTGGATGCACCCTTCCGGCCGGACGAATTCGACATCCCACGGTCTGCATGGCGCTCAACAATTCTTTTCACATCCTACCTCCAACTCTCAGCGCAAGAGCTCTACGTCGCTGCAAACACGTACGACCGGAACTCTCACGCCTAGCCAATCGAGTATTGACGAGAGGGAACATCGTGCGCGTGATAGGGGTAACGCGACGCCTCGGTCGGAAAGTTCTGAGGTTTTGATGGATGATGAATGTAGTCATCGACGGGAAGGGAAAGGATGGACCGGCGTGCCGGAGGACGCAGTGGCAATGGTCATTCCTATAGAGTCGGACGGGCAGAATGGGCCCGCGGGGATGAGCCATCATGTCGAAGGCTCAACTACGCCAGATCTAAACAACCATCGCCAGGCTTTACTCGTCTGGTTCGTGCCCTTCAATTCGGACCAGGACCGACCGACCATATCCACCGCGTCGTCATCTCGAGATACAACCTCTAGCAATCCCGAGGTACCCACTCAATCATCTTCGACTCCCTCTATCCCTAAATTCCAGAAACTCCTCCGCCGTCGCGCGAGTAAAGAGAAGGACGGTCTTAAACCCTACACCATCCCCCTCTCCCAATCTGGCACCTCGCCTTCCCGCACCAGCCCCCACGTATCCTTCAGCTCAGATGCCAGCTCCCGGCAAATCCCACTCCCGTTCCGATCTTTCCGAATCGTCGCGAGGGCTGTCGAATGGGAGGAACTACGTTGCAACGGATCCACAACCTCTTCGGTACAATCTCCAATCACGAGCTTGAACCAATGGCCTGACCAATCTATCCCCTCTCGAAGTAATACAGGCGGGACATCTAATTCATCCACATCACAATTCTCTTCTCCAAACATACCACATGACACTTCGCCCAGCGAAGAATCCACATCGGCATCTTTGGACGCTGCCGGATCGGCAACGACAAGCACAGTCGGCACCGGTCGGAACTTCCCCACCGTCATTGCGGTCTGCCATTCCCGTACCCAAGGCGTAGAGTTTGTGCTGGAGGGCCTAGACAGGTTAGGGTTCTGCCAAGGCGAGAGTGCGTGGGGTCCGACGGGGTATGAAGAGTGGCGCGGGAGCGGTCTGAGTGAGAAGGGGAGAGAATTGTTGGATCTGTTATGGGCGGGCTGTGTGGCTGTTTTGGGCATAGCAGTGTAGGCTGTAGGTGTAGGCTGTAGATCTGTGGGTGGGCGATTGGAAGGTTTTTATTTATACTGTAGTTCACGAAAAGGAGTACGAAATTTTTGGGAGACTTATATCTCTAGATTTAACGCGTGAGGAGTGGGGATTGGGCGCAATCTGGGGTCTTGGGTTTAGGTAGATAGGTGGTCTTCCGGAAATAGCTAAGGGAAATTTAAAAGGCTGTAGAGTAGGCTGTTTGGGTATAGTTTACCATCATGTCATGTTCAATCTGCCTTGTTCTAAAACACGGATCTTGCCTGCTACATTGGGCAGTGGCTATGAATGAGTTGTGTAGATGCATCAAAGAATGAGTTATAACCAAAACCTTCTAATCAATAGCCGACTTGACCCGGCCAACTGATGACCCCGGGGTCTTTTCTTCGTCCATTACCCTTCTCTTCTCCTCCTCTTGTCACTTCTGTCCAGTCCCAACTCTTTACATCATCCCGCCCATACCGCCCATACCTCCCATACCGCCCATGCCCATACCAGGTGGTGCCCCCTTCTCCTCGGCATCTACAACACACGCCTCGCTCGTCGTCAACAGACTGGCGACACCGGACGCATCGACCAAAGCTGTCCGAACAACCTTGAGCGGGTCAAGGATACCGGCAGAGATCATATCTCTGTACTGACTCGTGGCTGAGTCGTATCCCCAGTTGAACTTGTCGGGGGTTGCGTACTCCGAGAGCAACTTGCCAACGACGACTGAGCCCTCTTCACCTGCATTCTCGACGATGGTGCGTGCGGGTCGGAGGATAGCATTCCGGATGATGGTGACACCGAGCTTTTGGTCAAAGTTGTCGACGGCCAGGCTGTCTAGAGCGAGTGATGCTTTCTGGAGGGGTCAGCTGTGGTCCAATTGTCCGGGCTTCAACAACTTACAAGCAGAGCAGTTCCTCCACCTGGGACAATCCCCTCCTCCACTGCAGCCCTCGTGGCGTTCAGGGCATCGTCGTACCTATCCTTCTTCTCCCCGACCTCAACCTCTGAGCTCCCTCCAACCTTGATCACCGCCACTCCGCCGCTCAACTTGGCCAATCGCTCCTGCAGCTTGATCTTGTCGTAGTCTGAGGTGGTAGCATCGCTGATGACACCCCGGATCTGCTCGCATCGAGCAGTGATCGACGACTTGTCGCCCTCGCCATTGAGGATGATGGTGTCCTCCTTGGTGATGGTGACGGATCCGGTCGTACCGAAAAGCTCGGGTGTGGCCTTCTCAAGCTTGACATCAAGCTCGTCAGTGAAAACGGTACCGCCCGTAAGGATGGCAATATCCCCAAGGATGGATTTCCGGTTGTCACCGAAACCGGGTGCCTTGACGGCGCAGACCGAGATCTGGCCTCGGAGCTTGTTGAGGATGATGGCGGCGAGTGCCTCTCCGTCGACGTCCTCGGCAATGATGAGGAGGGGTCGTCTGGTCTGAGCGGCAATCTCGAGGGAGGGGAGAATATCCTGCAGGGCAGAGATCTTCTTCTCGGATAGAAGGATGAAGGGCTTCTCCAGCTCGACGCGCTGGTTCTTGGCGTCCGTGATCATGTAGGGGGAGAGGAAACCTCGGTCGAATCGCATACCCTCGGTGATCTCGATCTCATCCTCGATCGTTCGGCCCTCCTTGACGGTGATGACACCCTCCTTGCCGACCTTCTCCATAGCCTGAGCGATGATGGATCCGATGTGAGAGTCACCGTTGGCGGAAATAGTGGCAACCTGTCGCGTCAGCTGTGGTCCGATGAACAAGGAATTCGCTAACTGACCTGAGCAATCTCCTCTGATGTTGTGATATCCCGCTTGTTCGCCTCGAGGATCTCCAACACCTTCTCTACCGCCTTCTGGGACCCACGACGCAGGTCCATGGGGTTGCACCCAGCAGCCACGTTCTTGACACCCTCGGAGTAGATCGCACGGGCGAGCACAGTGGCGGTGGTGGTTCCGTCTCCGGCAGTGTCATTAGTCTTGGAAGCAACGTCCTGGACGAGACTGAAGCGTCAGCTTGGATCTACAGGCCTTGTCGATTTGTCTAGCTTACCGGGCACCAAGGTTCTCTACGGGGTCTTTGAGGGTGATCGATTTAGCAACCGAAACACCATCCTTGGTGATTTTGGGTCCACCGAAACTTTGGCCTATAATCGTCAGTTCACGACAGAAAGATGAGCGTCTTACAACTTACCAATAATTACTGTCCGGCCCTTGGGTCCAAGAGTCGCGCTAACGGCCTTGGCCAAAATATCGACACCCCTCAACATGCCCTGTCGGGCATCGTTTCCAAACACGACATCCTTGCTTGCGTACCCTCTGCGAGCAGCAGATACGGACTGGACAAGCCTTGCAGGGCGGGGAAGAGCAGCGCGGGATCGGACGGCTGAGAGCATTGTGTATTGTAGGGATAAGTATGGAATGTGATGGAAGAATGAACTTTTACGGATCGGAACTTGCTCATAAGCGAAATATTGGGAGAGTGGAGGTAATCAACCGTGGGAAAGTAAAGTATAGATCTTGCTGGAAATTGTGTTGATCCGGCTATACAACATCCCATCTATACCATAACACACCTTACAACTATAATCAGTACAAAATGGTGAGCTAGAAGAAGCACAGTGAGGTCAGAGGCTCGACGCTAATTTCCCAGGCCGCCACATTCAAAAGCATCCGATCCCTTCAGCCCCTGCTCGACCGAGTTCTCGTCCAGCGATTCAAAGCCGAGACCGTGAGTCTAGGCTCTCGATGACCGTCATGGCACGTCCCAGCTGCATCTAGACGCAGGCTGACATTCACAGAAAACAGCAACTGGTCTCTTCCTCCCCTCATCAGCCACCTCATCCCCCCTCCCAGAAGCTACCGTCATCGCCGTAGGACCCGGAGCACCCAACAAGGACGGAACGATCGTGCCCGTTTCGGTGCAGGCTGGAGATAGGGTCTTGCTACCCGGATGGGGAGGTAGCCCGATTAAGGTTGGAGAGGATGTAAGTCTAGTTCTGGCATGCGTCAGGAAAGGGATCTTAGAAAGACGACTGGAATCGGCAAGATCTGGCGGCGGCGATGCGGGGTCTCGGCGTTCACCTAGAGGGACTCGCTGATGATACAGGAGTTCCACTTGTTCAAGGACTCAGAGATTCTAGCCAAGATCACCGAATAGAGGAAAGGGGGGTATCCGCAGGAATCAAAAAATAGGTATTGCATGGTTATGCAGCATATTCACTACTCAACGCAGTACAGACCCCGCCGCATCACGAACCTCACGAAGACGGGTTGGCAATGGGTCACAACGTCTACTCTATGCTTACAAGACAAAGTGACTAGCTGTCAGCTGACCTTAAGGGATCTACTTAGCAGCCCATTCGCCCTAATTTGATGTAGGCTCGCATACCGCATCAAAATCTACTCGCGCAAATACAGCCTCGCTTCCTTCGATTCTTTACCCACTCCCACATCAAACGTCTGTGCGGCTTCGATACTTTCGCTTCTGAGCCGCACAGTGAACCCTCCAGAAATTCAACTATTTCTCCGTCCCTCCTCTCTCGTCCGTTCGTGACCTTTCCGACACACATCTTTACCGGTCATCTCCAGCACTCCCAATCATCCCTCGGACACCTCTCGATCTTGCGCACCTTGCATTAATTCCCTCTCCCCCATCATCGCCTTCCTTACCCCTGACGACGAACGACATGTCACAGCTTGACTCCCGCCTCGGCCTCACCATCCCTGCGTGGACCCACGTATGCGATACCCTCGCCGCGCGCGGCGACAATGATGCCCTCGCCAAGATGCTACGCGTCTCTTCCCAGATGTTCGACATCGCCCATCCCGTCCTGTACCGCCGGCCCGCCATCAATGAGCTTAAAATCGAAAGTTTCATTCTCGGCCTCAGGCCGTTTTTGCGAACTGGCCTTCGTTTCCCGCCCTCCAAGAGGCGACGCATCGGTCCTCCCATCCCGTCCTATCGATCCAACAGACAGACGCAATCACGGAAGCTTCGTCTCCTCGCGAAGGTCCGAGAATTGCGCCTAAAGGAACGTCCTTTCAACCGAATGAAGCGGTACAATCAGATCGACAGGCACGTCCTCATTCTTAGGTGGTGTTTGCACAACGCTACGCTACCGCGTTTCACGTACACGCCGGGGTCCGTCGAGAAGGTGATCCTACCTGCGCTTCGGCGCATCGATTACACTGGAGATATTCAGAACGAATCAGTAGCGCATCGCTTGCGCATTGCAATCCACCTCGAACCGGTATCCTCAGCGGTACTTTCGCGAGTTTCCAATCCCAATCACAAGATTACCCATACCTCTCCATCGCCACTGTGGGACATATGCATCCGCATCGAGCCACTCGCCGATCCGGCTCAGTTGCAATATGCACCTGAGTCCGAGTTCGAGGGCATTGTGGCGGTCCGCAGATGGCTCGAATGCCTCGCCGCTCGGAAGGCGATACGTAACCTCTCAATCCGATCTGAGGATCCGACATTGCTATTCCCCAAGGAGATCCCTCGATACCTGGGCACTCTGCAGCTATACGTTGTTAAGCCGCGCGTCAGGGCGACGACCGCAGATATCGAACATCGCGCCGAGAAGTACAGCGGGATTCTCAAAGGCCTGCTGCGCATGATCAGCGCTGCGACTATATACGGGCTACGTATTCACCTATTCGACGCCAACCTCGGTCCGAAAACAACTTCAGGCGTCAGCCTACGTCGTATGGTCATCGAGGACCTGCTTGAGGATCCTGGTATAGCTCATGTCATCCTCGACGGCACGAACCCTGCGGCGGAAATGTTGGATGCGAAACTCGATAGTCGGTCGGCGCTATGGTTATCGCCAGCGACTGGTCTAGGTGATTTTAAGTCTTGTCTCTGTACAGGCAACGTTCTTCAAACCAACGTGAGTAAAAGCCCCAAATCCGCGAGATACAATCCGCTGCTCTATCAATATGACGCTGATGCTGATGCCCTCAATAGGATTTGAGGTCAGGCGATATCTTTATCTTCGCGCCTATCCCTCCAGCAACTCCAAACCGCCCAAATCGATCATCTTCATATAAAGATTCCACAAGCGAACAGTCGTCCCATAGCGCGGGTTCTCAGCGGCATTTGTAGCCGTGATCTCCTATCGATGATCATAGGCGTCTTCACGTGCCCGCTCATGGCTCTGACTAACGTGTCTGTACGACTATGTCGACAACATTCTAAGACATCCTAACGCCCCTTGACCCACAAGCCCGTGACAGTCGTCCAAAGCCGGAGGAGGGTTGGTTGTGGTTTCTGCCGCTCGGACCCAGCGCTCGGGCCCACTTTGCGCTTGGACCCGATGTCATCGGTCTGCTCTTAATCCTCGTGCCCTTCTTCCTTCTTCCTTCTTCCTTCTTCCTCCTTCCTCCCTCCTTCTCCACTCTGCGTATCTCCCAACCTTCTCCATCCTCCTTCCCCGTCTACCTGAGTCGCGCCTACCGATAACCCTCCGCTTCCTCTGTCCCGAGAATCACAGCGTCAATCAACGTTCGCGCGCTCTAACGCCACCATCTCGCGGGTCCTCACTCTCCAACTCCTACTCGTCCGACTGATCAGGTACAGTATATCTCTCCGACGTCGGCATAGCTAAGCTCACTTAAACAGCCGATATCTCCTTCATCATGCCTCCTATGACATTCTGCGCTCTTCCCGTCGAAATCCTCCATCACGTCTGCGACATCCTCTTCGCTCAGCCCGACACCTCTTCCCTTCTTAACCTCATGCGCACTTCACCCCAGCTATACGATGTCGTATCCCCCATAATATACGACAGCGTGGGCCTGAACAGCCGAAACATCAGGGGGTTTCTGCGCGGGCTCGACCCGGCTTGCACCGACAAGATCCGCCTGCCCCCTGTCTCGATTCTGCATCGGCCAGATCCCACCGACAGTCTGTACCATGCCAGTTCCGCTAGCGAGGCCCGCAAGGTCCTCTTGCTTGGACTCGTCGGGCATGTCGACATCAGTGAGGGTCTGTCGGAAGACCGATGTCCAAGGGATATCGTTGCCCATCACGGTATACTCCAGTTCAGAGTCCAGCGTGTGTCCATCCTTGATTGGGTGTTGGCTTGCGCAACCACCTACAACGTCCAGCTACTTCCCTCCCTCCGCCAGATCACATATCACGAGCGCTATGTGCCCACGCCGGTTAATGCCTTCGAACGCGGAGATTACTATCGACAATTGCAATCAAGGGACATCGTGCAAACGCTCACGATCCGACTCGAGCCCACCAAAGGCTATACATCGTCTGATGGCAGGAAACCGACTCTCAAATTACACCGGCAGTGGGACATCTGTGTCTGGACGGCCGCCTCTGATTACTCGGCCTTTCCGCATCGATCCTGGGGTGGACAGACCCTCCACAGCTGGTTGATCAACCTCACCACAGGCAGCAATACATCGATTCACAACCTCGCCGTTCACAGCGATGATCAGCACCTTTTGCAAGGATTGAGCCTGCTCGACTTGGCCGGAACTCTGCGCTTGTACATCCGGCAGCCTGCTAAGGCCATTGATGAGAACATCGTCCGGGTCGATCTCCCAGGGGTCGGAGGGCCGGATACAATCACCGGAGGATACACTACCGTTGTTTCCGACCTTCTTCGATCTGCCTGGCACGACACGCAGCATGAGGCCAGGCTCGAAGTTTACCACGCATTCGAATTCGACAAGGGCGACACTGGCGTCCTTCGCGATAAGGTCTTCGCTGCGCTTCGAAAGTTACCCAATCTCGGTCGGCTACGCGTGGAGAAGGATGAGTCGGGTGGGTGGCTGCTATCCAACCCCTTTGCAAAGGATCAGCGGAGGGAAGTGTGGCTTGTGGGTTTGGATGTGCAAGAGTCCCGCTGTGCGTGTAAAGCGATGGGGAGGGGAGGCGGGGCTGGGCATGGTCGTTTGAGCAATTTCTGATGCCTGTAAGTTCGGACGCATAAAAGCTAAGCGAGTCCTGACGACCGGACTGATGTGTTAGGGTCCTATTCAACATATGATCAGATCGCACACTCGCATCTCCCATCGACATCCACACCACTCATCCTTTTAGCTACTAGCAACGCGCGATCCACCCGAAACCTCCTTTCCACATCAACCTCCGCGGCCAATCTAGCAGACATATGGCTCCAGCATTCTCGAGTCTACAGTATGTATACAATGAGAGCTCATTCATATGCAGACCTATCACCCTAGTTCAGACCGACTGTCAGACTGACGCTACTGAAGCTAACGTCCGAAGATCAGCCACGAACCATCCCTGAGCGATGATACCTCTTCGGCTCCCTGACTGAACCGGTCTCGCTCACCGCGTAGAAGATATCAGGGATCAGTCTCCGCCCAAGCTCCTTCATTATCATCTCCGAGACTCCAGCAGACCTGCGACACAACACATAGGGCGAATCGACATGTCACGTGGCTGCTTGCGTTTGGACCGGCCAGCTGATCGACTGGATTCCTTCTTCCTTCCTGCCCTCGTTCTTCTTCCCGCGCTCCTTTGCCTTTCTTTCTCTCTTCGGCCTCGTCATATCATATCGACACCATCGTCGCTTCCTCGGCTACCCAGTGGCGAATCGACAACACATCACGGCCTCTCAGACACCCGCAATTCCCAAAATCCGCTTTCCACCTCCGCTCCGACCGATCAAGTTGGACCGCCAGTAGCGGATCTCTATCAGAGGGTGGGTTGCTACGCCAATTATAGGGCCTACAGTGGATCTTATCCCGCTGAATCATAGCTGACCATCACAGCCAACTCATAGTTTCCATTCCCCATTATGTCGACACAAAAGGCACGCCCCCCACCATCCCCTATCAATCCTCTACCCGTCGAACTCCTCGTACAGCTCTGCGACCTCATGTCGTCTCGAAATGAGACCCCCTCCCTGCTCGCCATTATGCGTACCTCGCCCCAGCTATACGACATTGCCTCCCCTTTCATCTACGGCACCGTCTCGCTCAACGCTGGCAATATCAAAGCTTTCTTCTACGGTCTAGAGCGGACCGCCAACAACGGTCTCCGCTTTCCTTCCTCCTCCTCGCAAGAGTATCGACCGGCATACACCGTCGTTCATACCGGACCTCACGGACCCTCCCAGACTCCACCCAGACACAAAGCCAAGCAATTAGAGCTTGTCAAGCACGTCATCCTAGACCAAAGTCTATCCGAAGCGCACTGCCCACCTCACTACGTCTCTGGAGGTCGAGGGGTGCGACAAAGGATCCGAGGCGTTACCATACTTGACTGGTTCTTGAGTCGCTCGACCACCAGCACAGTGCGACATCTTCCCTCGGTCCGAAAGGTCACCTACCACGAGCTTCCGCGAATCGACCCCGGGCCCTCGCTGTTCCTCGCCCGCGTCGTGCATGCGAACCCCCCCATCTATAGCTCCAGCGACATGTTGGTCCTCACTATCCGCATCCAACCGAACACGTTCCTGCAAACCGGAAATCTTCCATCGCTGCATCCAATAGTAACAAACACCAAACGGTACTGGGACATCTGCATACGATCGGAAGTACCGTCAGAGGACCTCTCCCTCTATTTGCCGTCTCACGGTCGTCTGTCGATCAACAACTGGCTGCAGTCATTCGGCAATAACCAGTTGGCAGCGATTCACGATCTCTCCATTCACAGTCACGACCAGGGCTACCTATCCCGCCTTGGCGGCCTCCGCTCGGTCGGAAGGATTCAGCTCTATCTGCCGCGCATCATTCCAGCGTCCACCACCAATGGCATACCCGACCCGAGTCACCTGACAGTGCTTGATGACGATGAAGATGGCAGTCAAAAATATTTCGACCTGATCCTATGTCTTCTGCTAGACGATCAAAGAGTTGACGGCGTTGAGCTCGGTGCTCGGATCGAAGTATACCCCTCATCTGGCGATGTCGAGTACGCTTACCTTGACGCGGCAATCAAAATGCTGTCCTTGTTTCAGGACTCCCCTGTAGCCATATCGGAAGACGGGCCACCTGGCCGGGGGCGGGTTTTGGCGCTAGACACGGATGGGGATGGGGATGGGGATGAGGGACAGGAGGTGTGGCTGGCTGGGAGAGGGGATATGACGGTGTGTGACACGTGTCGATGCGGCGAGATTCAGTCTGGAGACCAAGCGTGATCGCACATGTATGTCCAGGATATATATTCTCGAGAATTGCGCAATGTGCTAATCCTACAGCTGCAGACAACCGAACCGGTCGCGCAATTCCGCATCAATTAGAGCACGAGCTTCAACTCATATTCTCCTAACTCCTCCCCTAAAATCTCGATCTACTGCCGCTCGCCCATCCCATTTCCATCCAATTAGATCCCTCTTCAAATGCCATAGATACAAACAATCTCCCAGCTGTACGAAGGGCCCGCTAAACTGTCCATTATGCATTCAATCATAGTCCTGTAAATTGTACCTATCTATTACGCAAACTCAGCCATAACAGGCGAGCTCAACATCAGMCCCCCTTTCTCTGCAGACTTGGCCCATGCCGCAGCTTGCTCCACCGCCTCTTTGGGATTCTCCTTGAAGTTGAGTAGATACGCCTGCATACTCGCCATTGCCAGCCGAGTCCCCTCCACTCCTCCCGCACCACCCTCAACACCATTCGGGAGGAGAGCCAGAGCGAACTCGGCGGCTAGAGCTTCGAGCTCCGCCTTGCTCAGCAAGATAGGCACCGGATCGTCCTTGAAGATCAAAAGATCCTCGTCGTCCTCGGTGTACACCTCAGATGTAGGTTCGGTCGTCCCGTCGGCAGAAGTGGAGTCTTCAGCGGGGAAGAAGTGGAGGAAGAGGTCTTGGGCTTGTTGAGGGGTGGCGGAGTGGAAAGGGACTCGAACGTCAAATCGGCCGGCACGGATAAGGGCGGGATCGAGCTTGTCGGGATGATTCCTAGGGTTGTCAGCTGTTTGGATCAAGTAAATGGCGGTGGCAGAGCTTGCGTAGAGGCAATGAGAAGGCATCCTTCCTAGAGCGATCAGCCTCAGAATGGCCACGGTACCCCGCGAAAATAGAACCTACCTGACTTGATACACCATCGATAGCATTCAACAGCCCAGACATGGTCACGACGCATGGCTCCAGCTTAGCCTTTTGAGCCTCTCCATTCGCCTCGCCGCTGGAGCTGTCCTCATCCTTGCCGTCTTTGGGTGGAGCGAGTACAAAGGATGAGCCCGAACCGTCTTTGTCTCCTGGTCGAGATGCCGCCTGGGTACCGGTGCTGATGGATTGGTTGTCACTGAATATCCGATCACTACATAGGTGTCAGCGATGGAGATAAGGACAATCAGCAAATGGTATGAGACTCACATGTCTTCTACAAGGATAATGCTGTGCGGTTTGCAGCTTCTGAAGAGCGTTCCAAGTTTGTTGTCATCCATTCTGCGAAATCAGCATGAGAATGGGGAGTGACATGGTAGGCCGAACGTACCCATTTTGACAAATACTGATGACATAGATATCTAGGCGGAGCTTGCTAGCCAAAGCCGTCACTGAGAATGTAAGCTTTATGGTGTCCGGTTATAAGCTGAAGTCGCTCACCTAGCGTCGTCTTGCCTGCCCCTGGGTCGCCGTGGAACAAGTATCTGATAAGTCAGCATGATGTTGCAATTGGGCTGAGGTATCCACTGCAGTTCGACTGACCCTCTGCGATGCGGAATGCCTGAAATCATCAGCTTGACATGCTTCAACCGGCTCAATTGGATCTGGGACTCACCTCGAGCGGCATACCACCTAGTCTCCCGGTCAGACAAGAATCGCTGCATATCCCTGAGGATAGCTTCCTTTATGGGCAGAATGACTGAGCTCCAAGGCCGCGAAGGACGAGAAATCGGATCCATCCAATCTGAGCAATATTCACTGTGAGTCAGTCAGTACCCAATTATCTCGGTTCGCCAATTTCCAACTCACCCGCTCTCGGTATGAAAGATGAGCAATTCTCGCTCTTCTTTTGAGTAGAAGGCAGCATGAGTGGCAGCTAGGAAGGATCTGAGAGCATGTTTTTGGTACCCGAGCGTTCTGCGACAGATCAGCATAAAAGAGGCGTGGGAAAGACGCCAACATACGTGATCACCATGTTGCCAGTACTTGCGCCGTTCCTGGACGTCCTGCTATCGGGCTTATTGGTGACCCAGAGCCAGTAGCCACGGTATCTGATGCGTAGAACCTGATCTGCAACATCAGCTCTAGAACTCTCAACGCAGGCAAGACGACCCACCGAACAGTGGTAATATCCGCCCAATGATGAGCCCGCTTTCCCAAGTTGCAGACTGCTCATTGAAGGAGTCTTCATCGTCATCGTATGACCGCGACCGAAGTAGGTTCCTATCTTTGCCCCTTGCTTTGCTGGACTCGCGGGTCTGAAGGACGAAATGGTCCAGCTGTCGCTGTATGTCGGGCTCGGATGCCATCCACGCTTGAACCCAACGATACGCTGGCTCGCTATGAGCGATATAGGCGGTAGGGAACAGGACTACATTCCTGAGGTAAGCCACACTCAGATACCAGCCAGACAGAGAATCAGAGTCAACAAGACACTAAGTGGACAAGTCAACTCACGTCGATCAACCTTGTGCGTGATTGTACCCCATATCTTCCGGATCCAATTGAGTGCAAACCCAAAAAGTATAGCTCGGATAGTGAAGAAGGCTAATGTGGTGTAGATGGTCGTACTAGATTGACCCTGACTGCCTCTGTCCTGATGGGTGAGGTTGCCGATTGGAGGGACGCCAGCTAAGCCAGAATCGGGGAGAAGAGAGTTGATGAGCTGCGAAGCGACATTCAGGAGCGAGGACTGGTCCATCCCAGCGAGGTTTCCGAGAAGGTCCATCGGATCCTGAAGGCTGGATACGGGCGAGAGCTCTTGCCTTTTGCAGGGCTGGGGTCTACGAGTACTTATGCGGTTGAAGACATCTCTAGTGGCAACCCGCTTGGACAGTAGTGAGAGGCTCGGATCCGAGTTGAGTCAACCGCGTTTCAAATTTTCATAGCCCTGAGTTATGAAACACCGCCTCTGAAGGCCTCTGACGGATCCGATCGGTCCGACTCTACATCTTGAAGGCTGTCTACTGTTTGACTGAGTCGATCATAGTCCCTCTCTATCTCCAACTTCCAATCCTATCTGGCAGGTCGAGCCGCTCCAAGTCCGCTCTTCTCATTTCACCCAGAACTCGGCTCTGGGTCGGAACACACAAGTCCCCGGGCAGACCCAGCTACACAGTTTGGAAAGCGGGCGCCGACAAGGGCAAGACCAGCATGGTCAATCGCGAAGTCCGCAGTGGCGTCGCCTGGGCCTAGCCGCTCTGTTGCAGCCAGATCGCTTGGAGTTTGGAGGGGTCGAGCAGGGACATTGCGGACCTCGTCGGATGAGGACATGGCGAGAGATGAGATGGCTGAGGATGACCGATGTCTTCAGACTGAGACCGGGATCGATGGATGGGGGCTTGTACCACACAAGTACAACACCCCCTCAACCACACTGGTCCGTCTGTCCTCGGCAAAGACGCGCCGGATCCCGCCTAACCACCCAATTTCCGCCGTGCCCCGCATCATGAAATAGCCGCAGAACGTGAACCAGACCCATGTCCATACCCGTCCTGTCCATCCTCCGACTCGTCTGCCCGTGATCCGGTAGAATTGCCGCTCGAGCTCCATCCCCAGGCCGGTGAGGAGGAACATGGCGGAGAAGTGATATATCTTGTAGACGCGGTGGTGTGGGTGAAAGCAGAGGATATGGTAGATTGCTGAGATTGGGAAGATGCGAAAGATGGCGAGATGGCGAGGGAGAAAGGATAGGAAGCGGGTGTAATTATGGAAAGAGTTCTGGAAATTAGCTCGTGCAGATGAGACATTGAGGAGCTGAGACTTACGCGAAGCATCTGTGATATCAGCGTCACCCTTTTCATACCGACATCAGTCTAGCGCTTATTTGAGAGACTCTGATACTTACTTGATGATACCGCTTCCCCCACAGCTCATTGAGACTGCAAGCCATCCAAGGCCTATCCATCACTTTTGGCCACTCCTCTGGCACCCAAACGCCACTCCCAATACAGAGCATAGCTGCCGGGTGCCACACCAGCGACATGCCAAGGTACGTCACCACTGACCCCGAGAGGATCAGAGCGGGTATGATGATCGCCACTGGCAGTCCCAATGTTCCCGATATCGTCGTTATGCCACGGTCCCAGTCGGCGCACATGGCGCGAGGGTGGCCGAGATTGGCGGGATCATAGTGGTATATCGGGTAGGACAGGACATCAATAGACACGAAGGCCAGAAGGAATTGGAGGGCGTGATGGCCGATATGGTGTAGGGAGCTGTGGGGAGAGCGCTGAAGGGGTGGAGATGCGCCAGCGATTGACAGTAAGCGTGGTTCGTCGAATATCAGATTCAGCGCTTTGATGGGTCTCCATTGGCGAAGTTCGGGCCTGTGGGGCTGTCGAGGGAGACGGTGATATACAGGTGGGGAAGTTGCTAAGCCCCAGCGGATGGCGGCGGAAGTCTGAGGTATCAGCTCGTTCTCCTCAGAAACAACAGGCGGGATCTTGTGAGCCACAGCCTAGGCGCCTAGACTTACAGCGTTGAAGAACAAAAGTCCGACCTGAGATGTCAATCTGTAATCTTGGTTTGGCTGCTATACTATACGCACGATGTTCCAAGTTGCCAGACCTGCACCATCAGCTCAGCTTCCAACGGGAAACTTACGTCCGCTCATATCAACCGTCAAAACGCCCCACATGTTGGCCACTACGGCCACCGGCCACAATGCCGACCTCAACACCCGCGTGTTATTCGAACAATGCACGAGATAGCATATGGTCCAGCTGCACAGAAAGCTGAGCCAAAAGAAGGGCGCAGCTTGGACGAGAGTGTAGGTTGGAATGTGGTCGGATAGACTAAACTTCTCCAAGTCGTCGAGAGCCGACTGAATGCAGTCAGGCATCATGGTTCTGTATCGTGTGAGGTAGCATGCGCCGCGGAGTCGCGCGAAGGTTGTGAGCTTGAGCTAGGACGATACATGAAGGAGAAGCTGAATATGTGAGGCTTGAGACACAGCTGCGAGCTCGAGGGTCCGGTCAGAACGCAAACCCATTCCGTGCCTGAATTTCCGACCATAGTAGAGTATGGTGAACATCAAGTGAGGCTGAGTGCTGGTTACGGTGCGTCATGGAGCTCTTGATCGGTCTGGCAGGTACAAGAGTGGAATTGACATCTGTGCATGTCTTCTTGTCTAGCGGACGAGGTAAATGGCTTCAGCCAGCGCCTACTCCTAGAGAGCCTTCCACCTTGCACCCAATCACGGCTCATTCTAGCCCCTGCGAGCCCCTTCGCCCCACATCCACCCCAGCGTAAGGTCCCCCGTTAGAGCTCTCAAGGCAGACATCATCTCGGTCCTATGACCGAAAGTTGCTGGCGCCCCAAATCGAGAAAAAAGGGAGAGTGACCACTCGAAGGATATAGGCTGGCGTAGAACAGTCCATGGCCACAGTCCCCCCCGGAGCCAATTAGATCCTACTGGAGCTGAGACCTACCTTTGTTCCATCAGTGTATTCCAGAGCTCCTTGAGCTGTTCAATGACCCGCCGACTGAGGTATAAATTACTGGTCCATCCAGCTGTTCGGATTCCCACGCGCCATCATCGATATACATCCTCATTTGATCTCCACTTTGCAACTGCAATTATCAGCTTTCATACTTTACTTTCACACATCACAGTCATCTACTGCTCTGACCATGACCCCTCCAGCTGCGGTTGGTAAGCTTCTAAAACTTCCCGCCCTTACCCCCTCTCGTTTCAGTCCTCATCGCCCCGGACCGTCCCGCTTCCAACACCCCCACACATCCCTTCGAACTGCTCAGGTTTGCTGTCTTGACCATGCAAGAATGTAAGCTGACTCCATAGCGTACGTTGTCGACGTTCCCACTGACGTCAATGGGAATTTCATCCCCAACGAGCCCAAGAAGAATGATGGTAAGTCAGCTGCCTGATCTGGCTGGCACCTGGGCAGGACACTGACGCCATATTAGAAGGAGCACCGGAGTTGCCCACATACGATACGCTGGATGACTTCAAGGCTGCCCAGGCGCAAAAGAGTGCGGACAATGCGGCGCCCGCTGCTTGAGCCGTTTCGGGCCGAACCGCATTCTGATCGCCTCACGATGTTGGGCGGAGGTACGGCAAAGTAGGCGGGACGTCGGATGTGTGGGGGGCGGGCGAATCATATGCGGAGCAGAGTGGAGTCGTCGAGGTTCATGCCGCGAGGAGTGTAAACCAGCCTGAGATGTCAAAGATGGGAAACCCCATGCGTCTGGATCCACCATTAACACATGTGCCTGATGTTGAAATACGCTGAGCAGCATCGAAGATTATTTTTGCATCTCGCCTTTCTCAATCTAGAGCTTGACGCCGTAGAGCTCCTCCTTGCTTGCAATGCCTGATTCGTCAGTGTTTATTCCACATACACAGTATCGAACCGCTCCAAGCAATACGCCATCCGCATTCTGACTCTTCTCCGATCCTAAATTTCTCTCGAAAGCGCCCTGACATCTCGCATAAATTGAAAGAGCTTTGCGGAAAGAGCCAACTCACCCAACTCCTTGATGACCGGGCTCAATTCCTCAAGATAAGCCTTGTACTGGCCCTTGTTCTCCACCTTCTCCTTTACGCCCTCGAGGATCCTGACCGCCGTCGCGTAGTCATTGCACTTGCGTGCAGCACGAAGGGCAGCGTCAATGACCTCGGTGGTGGGTACGAGATCGTATGCGAAGCAGTTGTTGAGTCCCCGCTGGAGCTCAAAGAGGTCGGAGCAGGAAGCGAAAAAGGTGCGGTATCGCTCGTTGAATGCGTCAAACGACTCGGACTCGTGGGAGTGGGGAGCGTTCTCGCTGGCTGCGGCGTATCGACGAACGGCTATGATATTAGCATTCGACCAAAGACAGACAGAATTATATTGGCAGTAAGTCGGAAGGGGCATATCGTGATTCCGGTCCAATCCCGCTTCAGGTAAAAACTCACCAGTGACGGCTACTGGCCGAGCCAAGACGTTTGCCCGCGCGACGACGGGTGCTCGGAAGAGGGTGCGCGAGACCGAGGAGATCATCTTTTGCGTTGTGGGTGTATAGGGGGTGGATGGATAATACTATACGTAGGACACAGTTAAGGGAGAAAATCGATTGGAAGCGGCTCATCCGGAATTAATTGCCCAGAGTGGCAATCCCGGTAACTTCCGCGTGGCATCATCCATCCGAGGTATGGATCCGCCCTACTGGCGCGGTTACAATGGATGCACCATGATATGCTCAGTCTAGTATACAACAGCAGTCGAAGGACGACCTCGAATATCGGGAGACTACATATCTTCCATGGAAAATTGTTGATCCGCCAGCTCCTTCCTCCCCCTTGCGTTTTGAGCCTGGAAGAACCTCGCCTCGAAAGACAGCTTGCGATCTGGATCTTTGGCCGTGCGGTCTAAAAGTCAGCGGTAGATCGTACACAGGATGAGTGAAGACTTACCGACTCCGTCCCATCTGAAACCTGGTAATATTCCAAAGCGGTTGGGGAATGGTGCGCCCTGATATGTTGGACGACGTCGACGGCCTTTTGGCTGTTTCTTCCTCTGCAAGTCTTCAGCAACCATAAGTCTTCATAGTGTGGATAGACGTACCGAAGTTAAGAAAGACGCAGCCGGGTCGTTCCATCTTTCCACCTCTCGCAGTTCCCGGTTCATCGCGGCATCTCCCGCATCCCTGCATAGGTCAGCTCTTGGTCCCGATCAATCAGACAGCCAACACTAGCTCACCTGCCAACATCCCTAGTCGCCATGTCCCTCTCCTCTCTAACCCTCTCCTCCTTATCTCTCCGTTGTACAATACCCTTACTCCACTCCTCCCTCTCCTTCTCTTTCCGCTTCTCCTCATCCTCCCTTGCCCGCTCCTCCGCCTTGAGCTTCTCAACATCCACAATCCGCCCGCTCGCATCTCGATGCACCGTCTTGGTCCTATTCTCCTCTGCATCTGGCGCTTCCGGCGAAGGCGAGCGCGCAGCTTTGGCAGCCTCAACCTCGGCACGTAATTGCGCCGCAGTCTTGAGACCGCCTTTCCGCTTCTTGGCTGGCGGTGCGACGTCCGTGCCTGGCTCGGTCTTGACCTCGGGTTGAGGTGAAGATGGACCAGCTTCGGCAGGTTCTGGCACGGTCGAGGTGATTGGCAAAGCTGATGACCCAACAGTCGACCAGGCAGATTTTGACTTTTTGAATGTTGCAGCCTCTTTGCCGACCACTGCGGAAGTCAGCTCTAGAGTAAATCTTCCCAACGGCTGCGAATGCCATAACTCACCAGGAGCATCCACTCCATCTAGATCCACATCCTCGCCTAATCTCGTCTTCCACTCATCCTCGTCCTTCATCTTCAATCCGCCGCCAGCCTCATCCCGGGATGCAGATCCGCCAATGTAGTCCTCGTTCTTGGGCTTCTTGCGTTTCTTTTTGAGGGCAGGATCATTTTCCCTCGCTAGAATAGCATCGGCTTTGGGGCCGGTCATGTAGCTTCATGTCAGCCATGGACCCCTGAGCATGAGGCAGAGGGTGGGAACTCACTTCGCCGCGAGGTACGCTCGGAGATTCGACATGATCGCGATATTTGTTTCGGTAGGTCGATATCAAATTGCACTGGCTGTCCGACTGCACGGACTGTAGGCCTCTATCGTGCCAATGCGAGGAGTCTATATAGAGGGATATGGAAGGTGTTCATAGATGCATGGCTCCAGCGGCGACTTCCAAGGACGGAGCCGGCTTACGTGATCATTCGGTGGCGGACCTGGCCGGGAGAAAAGGTTCCGCCACTCGAGGCCCTCTTTGTGCCTCGCCTCGCCTTGATTATCGTGATTTTGTTCATTACCTATACCCCACTTTCGCCTTGCTTCTCTCCCCCTCTCCCTAGTCTCAGCTTCTCGGATCAGTCTCTTATTACGACACAGCAAACGACGGCCCCGTTTCCAGGCTTCAAAAGGATACCAAATAGCTCCGAATATACCCCTCCTGCGCGGAAAAAGTTCAGGCAATACATACCTAATTCGAAATGCCGCCAATCAGCCTACACCCTCTGCCTGCCAATCCCACGACAGGCCAGCAGCCTTCTGCGAGCTTCAGCGCGCGGTCAGGAAGCAGTAGCATGTCTGTACCCCTCGCCAGTGCCGCAGGTGGTGGAGGCGTCAATAGGGAGGTGTTGAAGGGACTGCAGGACGTCGCGTGGAGTGATGATGAGGTGAGTGCGGATTAGAATTGCAACGGGATGACTCTGTGGATGAGAGGGAGATCAGAACGCGTCTGTCCGAAGCGACTCGTTCATCTCGATAGTCTGTGCGGCCGCAAGATGCAAGCTGACTTCTTTCCTTAGGACGATCCCGACTGCCTCGTCTGCGCTGAACCACTCGACCTCTCAGATCTGAATTTCAAGCCATGCCAATGTGGAATACAGGTAAGCTAGTTTATCACGCACTATGCATAGGCGGCAAGCTTACAAGGAATCAGATTTGTCAATTCTGCTACAATCGCCTGTTGACGAGTGATAGTCGCTGTCCGGGTTGTCGAAGAGTCTACGATACCAAAGCAGTCGTCTTCCAACCTGTGGACTGGGAAGAGTGTGTCTATCTATCGTCTGTGCAAGTTATCAGTAGCTAATAAACAGGGTCAAGCGGGCAAAGGAGAAGAAGACGCGGAGGGCAAAGACGATCAAGCAGCTGGATCAAATGGGACGGCGGTCGTTGTTGGGAGTGCGAATAGTGATGAAGAATACGGTCTATGTCGTGGGGATGAAATTGCCAGCAGTGGGAGATGATGTAAGTAGCTGTCAGCTGCGGATAGGGTCTCCGGCTGTAGCTGACAAATAGGCCATACCGATTCTTCGTACCAATGAGTATTTCGGTCAATACGGTAAAATCTCCCGAATCTACCTACGCGATCGCACAGCCACATCCTCGACATCCGTTCACACACTCGATACCAATCCACTCACCTCGACCGGGATCTACATAGTCTATGTTCGTCGGGAAGACGCGGCGCGGGCCATTTCTGCTCTGGACGGATTTGCAGCACCGGGTGGACCGGCAGGTACGGTGCTCAAGGCGAATCATGGGACGACGAGGTATTGCGATGCGTTTCTTCGTGGGCAGAAGTGTGATACCAGTGGGTGTACGGGTTTGCATGAGTGGGGAGGAGAGGGAGATTGTTTCACCAAGGACGATTATGAGATTGCGTGAGTTCGCTTCCTAGAGGAGGTATTTGGTTCTTAGGCTGATGTCTAGTCTTACTCGGCCGGCAGAATACGACGCTAGGCAAAAGCAAGCTACCATGACTGTTCCTCCCCTCACCCAAAAATCTGCCTGGCCTAAACCTTCAGCAGGAGCAGATGAGGCTGTAGGATGTGAGTACAGCTAGCAGGAATGGCACCAATCCTAGAAGCTGACGATTCTAGCTGCACTACCAGGATCTGCGAGCTGGGGCAAGCCAATAGGAAGCGGACGTACACCCGCTCGGCCTGCACCTGCGCCAGCACCCGCTCCTGCTGCTACCCGAAGCAAATCGAATCTTATCCCACTTACGAAAAACACCCTCGCCTTCCCTCTTCCCACCCCTACCCCCGTTCCCACACCACCCGTCAAGAGAGAGAAGAAGGTGCTCACAGCGGCCATGTCGAGAGGGAAAAGCACGGATTCGGTACAGAGTGCAGGCGCCGGAAGCAGTGCCAATACTTCGCCAAAGAAGAAGCCCTTGACTCTTTCGACGAGCACACTGTCGCTTGCGGCCCTGGTCCCCAAGGCCGAACCTTCCTCTTCTACACCTACGTCAGCTGCTTCGGGTCCCCCTCCCCCACCGCCCGGATTGACCCGCGCCAAGCAATCACGCCCTACCTCCATCGATATCTCCACTCCTCCCTCCGAATCCCAACCTGTATCCGCCATTGAGCCACAGACTCCACTCGAACCTGAACCGGTCAACCCTACACCTACAGGCGATACTGGTACAGATTCTGCTGGACCATCTTCATCGTCACCCGAACCTAAAACTCCCGCTCGATCACATACCGATTCCAATCCCCTTCCTCCTCCACTCACCCAAGATCCCATCTTCCTCCACTCGCCATACGAAGAACCGCAGATGTACACTTTCCCCACTTCCGATCCGGACTTCTCGTTCGAGCTCAGTGTCGATCCCGAGGAAGTACGGAGGATGGAAGGGGAATATCGCCCCAGTCCATACTCCAAGCTTCTGGTGGGTCTGGCCGAAATGGGCGTCTTGGCGTCAGATCTGGCCAACGCGAGCTTTTCGGCATTGGCGCGGCGGACAAAAGGGGAGCAGCAAGGTGGTGGAGGTTGGACTGGGATTTTCAGACCATTCGACGCGCCTCCGCTGGAGGACTTTGCGGATGTTGCAGCTATGACGGAGGAAGAGCCAGAAACGGAGGAACAGCAGGCTGAAGAGGATGAAGGACCACGGACGACCTCACGGTTTGACTTTGCTCGGCCTCTTTCCCGCGCTGCCAGCCTGTCGCTGTCTCGCGGCCAGAGCCCCTTCAATCTCCGGACGTCGAGTCAGATCCGGCCAGATGGCGGTGAAGGCAACGTGGCGTCTGGATCTGGATCGCGTCTGATCTGGCCGCCACACATGCAGCACTCGCAGCAGTCGGCGCAATTGGCGGAACAGGTCGCGAATGCCGGTACGGGATCATACTATGATTCACCGGGAACGGAGCGGTCCTGGCCTATCAACACTGCGGGCATGGATCTTTCCCGGCCGCCATCTCACCGTCCATTTGATGCTGGGCCAGAAGATCAACATCCTCATAGCGGCAGTCATCATTCACTTTCATCCCAGCAACAACAATCACAACACCACTCCCCACTCGTTCACTTCAAATCACACCTACTACCTCCATCCATCCCTGCCCCCTTCCCCCTCGGATTATCACTGCAGCAGCAACAGCAGTACAGCCACGGTCCCTTACCCCCTTCGTCTGCGCAGAGGCAATATGATGCCCGGACATTACAGGCGTTCCATCAGCAAGCGGCGATGCGGAGTGGGAGTTCGGCTCAGGCTCAAGCGCAGGCGCAGGCTGGAGGGTATCGGCGATTCTAGAAGCGTGTGTGTGGACAAGTCATATAATTTGGTATGAGGAGTGAGCAGATGGTTATGGCGTGGAGGCGGCGTAGGTGGTTTCGAGATGCATCATCAGTTTAGCAGATTTCGCAATCACTTTCTCTAGCCCACAGGATACCTTGCATTCTTGCTAGACCAACCCCCAAATCATAGGCATGACATGCTTATCTCCCACACTTCCAGCTGTCCTCCCCTCCCAGAATCCTACCCCTCCATCATCACGCGCAGTGACCTCTTCGCGTCCGGCGAGTGTTTGGGACAGCTAGCGAGAGACGGTAACGTGGCGATATTGCCAAGGCTCTCGTGCTCTTGCTGGAGGAGGAGTAGCATAGTGTCGAGGTTGGTGTCACTGAGAGATGGCGCTGTTCTCCCACCACTGATAATTCGCCCGGCCAAGATTCCTTCATCCCTTCTTCATCGCGATCACCACCCCTACTATCACCCCCGCATCGTTCGACAAGCTCGCCATCAGCTCCACCTGCCCATCCTTCATCGCCGAGCCCAGGTCCGAGTCCCTCCTCAGGATTAGCCGATCCGTCATTCGTATTCTGGGCGGAGAGTGGGGACCGGTAAGAATGTCGAACCCAGACCAACGGGGGCAAATGTGGGATGAGAGGGATTTATAGGCTGCTTCTTTGAGACACCATCTAACATGGTCAGCTGTCTCAATCTCACCATGTGCCACTCCGGAAATTCTTCCTCATGCGGGCAGAGGAGTCGAAAGTCCCGTAATCAACAGACCATCAAGCAGACAGAAGAACATACCTCGCGCTGAGATACTTTAGGTGCTGATCCGTAGACAACCCCTGAAACTCGGTATACTCCCTGGCCGAGCAAAGTCTACGAGCCAGCGCCAGCCCGCCTCGGCGCGTCAAAAGCCCCTCGAAGCGCGTGAGGGATAGGATATCGATGCCTATACCGAGCATATGGGGGAGAAACGCCTCTCGACCAAATTATGAGCTTCGTGAAGCTAACAAGGCAGGTCCACCACGTGGAATACAGATGAAACCTGTAAAATCTCCCCATGCAGTAATCCTGGACGTGGCGGTTTCGAACAAAGAAACGACTGCTCTATGATGTTTACCCCCTGTCTAACCCCTACGTACGCCGGCCCGACCGACCTTTCAGTGTCACTTCCTTGCTGTACCTGCCATACTCTCCATATGGAGCTGCATGCACCCTTGATTACTTACTCCTTAGCCCCTAGGTGGAGCTGTACACCGCTTTGTCTATTGTAAGGGCCACGGAGTATATATAGGGTGTGCCCATCAAGGTGTTTGCTCCGTCATCTCGTCTCTTTGACATTGGCAAAAATAAACAACGAGTAGCAATATAGACAATCACACCAAGCAAGCAACCAACAACTCCTAACCACCATGAAGTTCTTCGCTGTCCTACTCACCGTGCTCCCCGCTGTCATCTTAGCTGCCGAATCCATCAAAGAGTTAGTCGTCCGAACCCTTCTCTACCATTCTCTCTGTCCCCTATCCGCGCACTAGAACCTGTTTCGAGTCCACCAGACATGTATACTGATCATCTCAGTGGTGCCGGCTCTGACAATCCCATTCCAGTGGGTCAGAGCCCAGACGCCCCGGCAACCACATCCACACCCGCACCTTCTTCCAGCGCAGGCGCTTCCTCCTCCTCGAGCTCTAGCTCAGTCAGCAACTCTGGCAATAGCACTTCGAGCGCGACTGTTACGTCTGCCACCGACGTCTCCCACCTCATCAAGAGCATGACTTCTGCCGTTGTGTCGGGGTCTGGAACGTTGGGAGCGCCGATCAACTCGAGTGCATCCGCCTCTGCCGTCAACGGTACAGCCGGGAACGGTACAGCCGGGTCCGGCGCCGGCTTACAGACCAACACTGTATCCATAGCTGGCTTCCTTGCTGTTGCAGGAGCTGTGAGCGCTCTGATCTTGTAGATTGGTAGTGGCGATTTGAGCGGGTAGGTGACGCGGCGATGGACGGTGTGTATAACGTAGAGCGATGTATAGTACCTGAGATGCTATTCGAGCGCCAGAGTCCGAGCCTGATTGCAGTCGATTAGTTGAGCCTCGGCCCAGCTGATGCCTGCGTCCAGACCGCGTCTCTGTGTGTGCATCAGTAGGCAATTCGCTGATGAACACCCCCTGCAAAACGCGAGGTGTAACGATACAGAAATCCGAAGATGCATACGCAACACCTGATGCTACAGACCTTTAAGGCTTTTGGAACAAGGCGGTGTATTTGTTTGTACAAGAATACCTTTACCGTCAGCAGATTGATCCGAATATCTAGGCACTCACCACTCCCAATCAAAGTTATTGCTAGGATCACACCAGCACTTGTTCCTCGAGTGCGCATCTCCCTGGGGACAGTGCTGAGAGTATCAGCTCCTGATTGCCTAAGCTACGAAGGATAACTCACCTGGAACGGCTCGTGCTTATAACCGATATCCTCGAACCAATGTATTTGCTCCTTTTTGGCGAAAAGCGCGGCTCCGATTGAGTGCACAGGCGCATCTCCCCATCGTTCATAGTAGAAGCCACCAGTCTTATCGAGGTGTTCAAAGAACTTCATGTAGGCTTCTGATCGCCAGAAGTTGAGGTCTCCGATCTCGAAATTAGACCAGACTGATCTATCAGCATGGGCTTATAGACCAATTATAAGGGAAAGACTCACAGTGACATTTATTGTAAGTCTCCCCATTGTCGTCAGAGAGGAAACCCATGGCATTGCCCTCTGGGATGTATTGCGGGTATTCTTGTATAAAGCCTACAGAAGTCAGTAGGTGACCTTCACCGGAAGACGTGACCTCACCTTTGACGGCATCCCATAGCGTCGGGATAGTCTCGATGTACTCAAAGAGTGACAACGTGAAACCGTACACCTTCTTCTGGTCTTGCATGAGCAGGAAAGGGTCATAGGCTGCACAATCAGCCTCAAGCTAGAGAAAGCGGCTGGGGGACTTACTGATATCACAGAACAGCTTGATTGATGGTTCTACTCGCCAGTAGTAGTCATAGCTCGCAAGTAAAGGATGTCGGAAGAAGTACTGCGATCATCAGCGTCAAATGCACTACATTGTGGTGTAGCACTTACCCCAGAATTGAATCTGCACATATTACGGTAGGGAACTGAGTGACCGTAAATGACCTTCTTCCTTATCATCTCTTCACGAGCAGCGGATGCCTTGGCTTCATCAATCCTGGAATCGTTAGCAGAGTGCATCACGATAGACTTACCAGTCCGGCTGGAACCAGTGGTCGTGCTCAATTAGCCCATAGTGACATTTTGACTCGGTCAGCGCCTGGGTATGCCGCTTGAAGTCCTCCGAGAATTCCTATAGGCGTCAGTACCTGATGAGGTGTGGATGTTGCCATGACCCTCCCAAACTTACCTCCTCGTTCAAGAATACATAGTCGTACTTTGCCCAATGATTGAAGCGATCTTCCATCTGCTTCATCGATTCCAGGAAGGGCCAAAGATCCGCATTCCGCGCTGCAACCCGTCAGCAGAGGACACTCATGCGCATCTCGGAAAGAGAGGTGACACACCTAATACCACAAACACAGCATTTGCCTTCCGTCTCCCTTCCAGGCCATCCGCATTCAGCTCGTTAAGCGAAGGCGGACGTTTACCCGTCAGGTCCGGCACTGACGATGCTGGCGGAAGAATCGATCCCTCCCCTAATCTGCCTTCTGATTGCCCCGTGCTCCATTCCGATGGTATATATGCGAACGGAGATGTTGTCGCTCGGTATGTGGGGTGGATTGAAAGGAGTAAATGCAGTGTAATCTGATTTATTAGTCTGTGATTTTCCTCGCTCGGGAAGGTAAACATACAAGGACCCCACCGCCCATAGCGACATATTTCCATCGTGGTATCATCATCTTGACGGTAAGATGAGGGGCAATTAGAGGCGAGATTCGGCAAAGGTCACCAGAGGCCAAAGGTAGGGGACCAAAAGTTGACAAAGGTGTGGGCGAGTTGAATATGCCACTGCAAGCTGGCGAATAGACCTCAAGCTAGTTATCGTGTCTCCCAGTAAATGCTGTCTTGTCCAGCGATGGCTGATTTAGCTGCTATGCTCGCCGGATATTTTCGGTAAAGCTCTTGGCGAGAAAAAGCTGGACGGGGTCGCTGGATCCTTTGTCGAAGGGGAAAGACCGAGCAGCGCACGGAGAGCTCGTCAATTTCAACGATGCTTCGGTAGCGAGCTGGTAGGAGGCTGTATAGATGTTGTTATAGGTGATGATGCAAGATGATCAGTCAGAGGTCGGAGAGAAGACGATGTACTCAGCTGGCCGCAGCAGATCCCTGCAACCGCGCTCGGCGGCAACGGCGATGGCCGAGATTGTGACAAAAGGCTTTGTGACGTAATGCATGTGGCTGAGGAATGTGACACTCGCTCTCGAGCTGGATCTTGGAGATCTTGGGGCTTCTTGGGGCATGGGATACCGCGCTGTGAAGCTGCGGACAAGAAAAGCTGCTATCGTAAGGGCTGAAAGTACTTTGTACTGCCTCGAACGGTTCAGAGAACTTTCAAGTGGCTCGTATGGTCGGACCGGAGAGGCCAATTTCGTAGTCGCGTATGTCACATTGGGCGTGCATCCCGCATACTCAGATTTCGCGTATCGTTGAAGCATCGATCTCACGAACAGAGTCACCTGATTGTGAGGTCTAGTATGTAATGAGGCCAGCTCTTGTAGGTCTACTTCATAATCCTGTCCAGTTGGCTTAGCTATCAAATCCAACTCAGCTACTAAGGTGGCTTTGATGTAGACATTCGAAAGCTCATCAATCTGTCCAAGTGAATGCTTCTTTGATCTGGGCGTGTGCGGGTTGTCAGCTCGGGAAAATACATTACAAGCCACAAAGAGAAAGCCTGGTGAACCTGAAACATGTGGCGTTTCAGCTCGTTTCAGGCGCGTTCTTTCACAGGGCGGCCCAGCTGCGTGCACTTATGTTAGCAGCGGTGGCTTTTGCGGATCTGATGTTGCCTTGCACTATAGATAGAGGCACGATTTGCGTTCTAAGTACCGT
Organism: Dioszegia crocea; assembly: GCA_001600615.1. NCBI lineage: Eukaryota > Fungi > Basidiomycota > Tremellomycetes > Tremellales > Bulleribasidiaceae > Dioszegia > Dioszegia crocea. The sequence continues at coordinate 7,017 of BCKK01000014.1, read as the reverse complement.
CACCTCTTATGAGCGAGCCGCGGGTGAATGATCTGCCATTCGACCGGGGACTGTCACAGCTGTCACATTAGGAGATATGGGCCACGGCAACGTACAAATACCTTGCCGAGGCATTACGAAGTCATTGGCACATCATTAGGTGCTAGGCTGTCGGATGCTTTGCAGTTGGTAAGTTAAACAAGCGTGCATCTTCTCAGCCGGACAAGCTCTGCTCTACAGCTGACACGATATGCCTCCCAGCGGCGGAGATGGCGATATGTCCGCATTGTAACGCTAAATCTTGGTCACCGTCACGCGTCACGCTAAATCGTGACTGATTTCGGCGGGGTTTAATTTTACCTTTTTGACTTTTTGCCCTGAGACGCGTCCCATCAGATGCACACCGGAGCAAGGGAAAACTATGCGCCGTCTGCCCTCTCGCCCGTTGGGCCGATCTCATCCCTGAGTGCTAGGGAAAGCCATGAAGCCACAACTGTAAAGTGACGCGTAAGTGCACCATGGGATGTGACCAGCCCTCGGCGATGGCGTCGCTGCCCTCGCACCACAGGTGGGGCCGTTTACGAGCTACAGCGATGGGTTGTTTACTCTCCGGCGTGTTGGTGCATATCAAGTCAAGGGCATTTGCTTTCTTCCCTAATCGTCTTGTCCATCCTAACATCTACCTTCCAAGTATCCTGAAACACCTACACATCTGATAGATCCTGGTGATCGCCTCACAGTCATTTCCTGTCCAATACACCAGCCTGAAACCAACCAGCCAACCTCCACATTCTACCTCCGAGACCTCCACCCCACGCGCCATCAGTAGGTCCCTCCACCCGATCGTACCCAAAAGAAGTCAACTGATCACGCAGTGCCCCGAATTCCAGTCAGAACCAAACCATACCACCTCCTCCCCAGATGTACTCGTCACTACAAATCCAAACGCGATCTCATCCTCCGCCTCCTGGGCAAAGCCTCCTTCATCAACGGGTCTCAATTCGTCATTGCCTGGGTGTCGCCTCGAGGTGAAGTCGATGTCTTTGCATCCGATCTTCTACAATCCGCCATCTCACCCAAAGATGGTCCACCTGCTGTCAACAAGAAGGACCTTGAGAGGGAGGCGATGCGCGTCAGGCCCGACATGCTGAAGCGGTGGGAAGAGATCAGGCGCCTAGAAGAAGCAGGAGAGGCGCCTACGCTTGAGGATGACGATGAGCCCGTCGATGTGGACGAGGTGGATGACGATGGGGATGATGAGAACCTCGATGCGGATCAAACGATGGTACACGACGAATCGCCAACATTCAAACTCTGTCTCAAGACCTTCCTCCCTAAACCCACACCTGCCCCCAAACGCCCCTCCCCCACTCACATGAGTTCCTTCTCTGCCCGTCCGCCTACCCGAGCCTCCACACCCGGCCCAGCCATGCACACCATCACCCTCGCTCCCAACGATATCGAAGCATACTATATGCAGCGATTCTCCGCGCTTCAGCAGGCCACCTGCAAGCTTGTTGTCAAAGCATGGATCAAGATCATTGAGCCCAAGAAGCAGGTCAAGTTCCCCTACAACAAGGGAGATGGTATGAAGCCGGAATGGTGGCCTGCGTCCGTGAGACACAAGGAGCCTGATCATCTTCAGAAGCCAGGTGAGTATTTCCCTCTCTTCAAAGGACACAGCTGACACGCACAGAACGCATGACCCTTCTCAGCTCCATCCTCCGATCCCCACTCATCTCCGTCGCCCGCTTAGAACTCTCAACTGCCGAGGCTGGCGCCTTCATCTCGCGGCCTCGCCAAAGCATCCTGCGGGAGATGTACACCGTCGCGAAGGAAGAGGAGAGGAGGCGCAAGGAGAATGGTAAGTCACATCTTGATTATTTGGACGAATGCTGATGGCCCAGACACCAAGTCAGACCTTGTTGTCCACCTACCCGATGCCCCTGTTTCTCCCTCTCAAATCTCCCCCGACGGACCTGAAAAGCGGACAAGGTCTGCAATGGAGGGCAGGCCCAGTGGCAAGGAGAATCCCAATGCTCCCTTGTCCTACGCCGCTCATGCCTCCAAGCGGACAAGATACCAGCCCCAACCTCCCCGTCTCGCTCCCCTCACCACCACCAGCAGCATCTCCAACTATGACCCGTACCCTACCCATGCCTACAACTACATCCCCAATTCCAACCCCTGGCGCCCTGAAGGCAGTCTCGGAGTCCCTCCACCACATCTTTCCCCTTACCCCGCCGAATGGTCCACCCACGGCTCAGACTACGCCCGTTCCCCCGTGCCCGAACACGTCGACCGGTATGCTCATAACGCGCATCTCGCCCCCATCCTCACACCCGCCATATCACAGGGATCTACACCCGAACCCCCAATGTATGTGCAATCGGCTCCCTTGTCAAATTCAAATAGTCAACCACCCTCAGCGACCTACTACGACCGCAGCTATGTGCAACATCAGCAGCAAGATATGGATTACCTACATCACAGCGTGCACCCAGCGTACGACTATGCCAGCCCATATCTCACCGACGCTGCGTGGGAGAACCCATTCAATTCACATGGGGCACACACTCCGCAACCCTCGCAGTAAAATAGGGAAGGGAAATCGGGCATCTTGCGGACATGGTTGTATTTCTGGGCGCTCTTGGGTATCTAGGACAATTTAGTTTAACGACCTTACGTGTAATATCTACCCATGCACATCTATAGCAATCGTCACTGTAGCGCACCGACCCAGAGGAGCGGGGCGTGGGATGTATGAGTCCGGCGGGCGGGCGGCGGTTGTCGTTTTCGCTCTCCAAATAAATTCTTCACTGACCTCAGCTTCTTCATTGGCAACCTACACCTTATATCGGAGCTTTCTGCCTGCTCACTGCCTATGCTCGACGATCACAAGACACAGACACACAAACCATGGTCCAGGCGTAAGCATGCAAGTATGGCTCGCCCGATTCAACCGGGATAGGAAGAACCCGGAGTGGTCCTTTGGCCTGTAGCCTTTGACACCCTCACTTTTTCTACCCTTCCTGCAGCTTCCTGATGTCCTCCAACACCTCTCACTCCCACTTACGATATGCTGCAATATCTAGGCTCAGTCCTGGGCCCCGACATGGGCCTCGCCTCTATCCGCTCGACTATCAACACCGCAAAGCAGACCGAAATCGACAGGATCATCGCACTCGCCGTCCGAACCTTCTTGATCGCATCGGCGGCGGCGCTTCTCCACCGACTCGCTTACTGGCTCAAAGAAAGGCTCACTCGAGGTATGTCTTCGTTTCTTGGGTTTCACTGATATCGCCAGATCTGTTTCCTACAGCCTATCTCGCTGCGAGCGATACGTCCAGCCTCTGGGTGATGGCTTGGATCTCGCAGGACCCTGCTGCCCAGGCTCAAATCAAAAACTTCCAGCTCTCCACATCCGAAAGTCGTGAGGTCAGGCGTGGATCGAAAGGGCTCTTGGCGCAGAGGGCGGGCCGAAAGGTCACAGTTGGAGAGCATAATGCCAGCTGGACGTCCGAAGAGGTCATTGGGCAGATGCTTCCCACATATGGTAGGCCACTTCTTCATCAATTTGGTCTTCTCTGACACTCCCAGGGCAAGGTATCAGGATCAAGGACGGCAATAACTATCTTTGGATTACGAGGAGGACCTCTCACTTCGCGAATACGGCGGGTCATATAGGCAGTGTGGACCATTTGCGGATCCGGTCAGTCTACCATTGGATTTCTCCTCAATACCTGACGGCAAAGTCTGACCTCCCAGTACTCTGCTTTGGCAACGGAACGCCCTGAAGGACTTTCTCTCTGGGGCACACAAGCGCTACTTCTCAAAGCTGGACCAGGAGCTTTTGATCTTCCATCCTGAGTGAGTGTGCACCTTCTACGTGGCCGATCAGTAGTGGCTGACGGTATCCAGGATCGTGGCTCATACTTGGCAAAGGCCCATCTGTCGTCCTGCGCGGCCCTGGTCATCCGTGATCTTGCCGGATTCCGTCAAGGAGGATCTACTCGCAGATGTCGAGAGATTCCTGAGTGATGCGGAGGTGGATTGGTATGCTGAAAGGGGTGAGTCAGTAATGCGTTCACCATAGGGCATTCGGCTGACTTCCAGGTATACCACACAGGCGCGGATATCTGTTTTACGGTGAACCTGGGGCGGGAAAGACCACACTCGGTAAGTACCTGACGCAATCCAACTCTCAATGCCAGAGGCTGATAGACACAGCCACTGCGATTGCTAGCAAGCTCAAGCTGGACGTGTATGTCATCAATCCTGCGGCACGAGGGTATGTGACTTGCTGTGCTCCCGCATGTACAAAGTTGACGTTTGACAGCATGGACGATTCTCGGCTGAACAAGCTGTTCCGCGAGTGCCCTGCTAGGAGCATCATCATCATCGAAGACATGTGAGTGGTTGAATTGTCCAAGCCATGCGAATTGGGCTAAGCAGAAAGTGACTGCGTCTTCCCGCCCAAGACAGCCACCAAGATAGCCTCTTCAACAATCACCAACCCATCTATTGGTGGCCCCGCTCCAACTCCTCTAGCACCTTCCCCGGGGCCACGCGTCGGCAGCAACCCTCTCCAATCTGCACCTGTGGTCACTCTATCTGGCTTGCTCAATGCCATTGACGGCGTGTCGAGTCAGGAAGGCTGCATCTAAATCGCGTCGACGTAAGTCGACTTGTGATTACCTCAATGGTTGACGCTGGCGCTGATCCCTCAGCAACTACATTGACCATCTCGACTGTGCCCTCCGTCGCCCAGGTCGTTTCGACATCCAAATCCCCTTCTATAACGCCACTCGACAGCAGGCCAGATGCCTCTTCATCCACTTCTATCCCGTTCCTGCAATCACCAATCTCAGCGAAAAGAGCTCGTCTACCTTCCCTGCGGATATCGATGCGCTCGCCTCCGAATTCGCGGACGCAATCCTCCCCGCCGAGACCAAGTCCACCGATACCGAGAAGGGCGGAGCAGATGCGAAGGAGGCGAGAGGATTCAGCATGGCTGCTTTACAGGGCTACCTAATGGGATACAAGAACGACCCAGTCGCTGCTGTGCAAGGTGCTGGAGCTTGGGCAGCGGGGCAATTCGAGGCGAAGATGCCGAGGAAGACTGCGCTTGCTCCGACCCCGCTCGGTATGGACGTCAAGGCCGACGCGGCGAACCCGGAAGCTCCGGCTGTACCCCCAGAGAAGACATCGGACCTGGGCTCGGCAAATACCAAAGCGGAGATCATCACTCCTCCAAACTCGGCTGGGATGGATGACGTGGGTGTGTGAGGGAAGAGTTGGACGGATGAGAGTCTGGAGAGGCTGTATGTACCCTGTCCATATCGATTTCCAGCTACGCTTCAGGGAACTCATGTGACGCCAGTTTGCGATCTATCGGTCTCGCGCCACTCGTCCAGGAGCTCAGTATCAGTCCTGTCGATCCGAAACTGCGTTTGACTCTAGTGCAGGTGCCCTGGACCCTCCTTTAATTTACAGCCCGTCGTTTGCGGTCGGTTTGAGGGAGGAATGGTTGACGTGTGTTGTGCAGATGAAAGGACGACAATTGCTAGTGTTTTCCAGCCGGTCAGTCTGGAGTATAAGATGCGGGCGAACCATTTCTGATCTCACTCACTTGTCTCTCTTCCATTACATCTACACCACCCCACTCAATACACCACGGACCCTCAAACACTACACCCTTACTCCCACACACTAACCCATCATTCCCGACATCATGAATGCCCTCCTCGCTCCCCTTCTCAGGCTCAACCTTGACTTCGGTTCCGGGCCCGCTCGATCGCTACTGACCTTGGCAAAACAGGCCGACTACGAGAATGTCGTTTCACTGGTTGTCAGAGTCGTTCTGGTGGGCGCAGTCATTACGGCTGTTCGCCCGGCCGCCGCAAGGTTCACCGCTTGGCTCAATCGCAGTAAGTCCGTTGTCATCTTCACAGTTCCTAGCTGATCAATTTAGACCTCTACCCCACTGCATACATCGCTGTGACCGACACGTCTTATCTCTGGGTTATGGCTTGGCTGGCGCAAGACCCAGCCGCTCAGAGACAGATCAAAGACTTCCAGCTCTCGACATCGGAGTGGCGCGAGGTGCGGCAAGGCTCAGGCAATGCCCTGCATGTCGAGACTCAGCGAAGTGGTCAGGTCGCTCCGGGTAGTCCGACAGTGGGCGAGCACAACGCAAGCTGGCCAGCCAAAGATATCATTGGACAGGTCACCCCTACTTATCGTAAGTGGCATTCCCGGAGTCTTGCATCAGTGCTGATGCGTCAGACCAGAGCATCAAGATCAGACACGGCAACAACCATATCTGGGTCACGCGCAAGATGGGTTTCTTTGCTCGGGCGCAGCATCGTACGGTCGATCATATCCAGATTCGGTAAGTATGGCCAGATCCTGTCGATCCCTATATAGACCAAGCTGAGCACTCAGGATCTTGGCCTGGCAGAAGACAGCGCTCAAAGACTTCCTGTCCGCCGCGCATCATCGGTATTTCACAAAGCAAGATCAAGAACTGCTCATCTTCCATCCGGGGTAAGCTTACCTCCCCACTGTCCTCGTACGACTCGCTGACAAACTCAAAGGCGCATTGCTGCTACTTGGCAGAAGCCAGTGTCCCGTTGTAGTGCGGGTGAGCGAGGGGGATGGGGATATGTGGAGGGATAAGGTAGGCTTCGTACGGCGGGCCTCCAGGAGCGGTCTGGGATGCCTTCGATGGTACTTGTCGTAGGATGAGGAATGAGGAGTAGGGTGGCGAAGGGAATGAGGAGGTAGCGGTAATGCCTTTAGAGGTCGTAGCGCCTGCGGAATGGACTGAGCGATGTATGGGAGTATCGAGGCTAGCTGCTAGAGGTCTAGGGGGTGGTGCATGTAGCTGTAGAGGTCTAGGGATAAGGTACTAAGGAAGAGAAGAGAAGCGCAGCCAAGCGGCGAAAACCTGCTTTGGTGCGTCCGGCTAAACTCCGGCTAAACGTGAAACAGTGTGGCACTCGGCTTCCCTCCTACAACCGCGCAGCGGTACCA
>BCKK01000013.1:46955-67948 GCA_001600615.1 Dioszegia crocea | reverse complement strand
CTACTACATAGCACAAATGCAACTCAATCACCCCTAAGCAAACCCAAGTACCTACTACATAGCACAAATGCAACTCAATCACCCCGAGCGTGGAATGATCCCAGGGACCTCTACTGAACACTGCCCATTGGACAGACCATGCCAAGCTGTTCCTGGACGCTCACCCTGGCTCCCACCGGTCCTCTGTCCGCCCAGCCAAATCCTGATCCGCCCGCCAAAGCCCACCGGGTCTCTGTCCGAACGCCAAGGAGCGAAGCCCGTTTGGCTCAGGAAAGAGCTCTTTCCGAGCGTGGAATGATCCCAGAAGGAGACCCGCTGAACCAGGAAAACATTCTTGAGGCTGTGCGATGACATCCGATCGTGTGACGTTTTGTCGTCGGTTTGGTCATCGAGGGGCGGAAGCCTCAAGCTTTGACGGAGTTACCAGGTGTATGTGGCGTTGTGGCGATTTGGGCATAACGGGAAAGGGGGCAAAATTAACTCCACGGTTAATTTCTCTGGGATATCTGGTGAGCGAGGAATCATTAGCCTAATCGGAGCCACATCTGACGATGCAGAGGGATCTATCATGACCTATACGAATCGTACTATCGAAGCAATCATCCGAGTCCTCTGCTTGCCCACGGCCGCCCAGCGACGCAAGGCCGTCGCTGTCTTCGAAGAAGAGGGGATCCCGGGTGGTTGTGTGGGAGTTACCGACGCCTTGTGGCTGTATTGGCCAAACGTCCAGCCCGTACGACGGCCAGGACTTCTGGTCCTTCAAGGGTCACTACGGGTTCGACATCCTCGGGCTCTGCAACGAGGAGAAGCGCATCATTTACCTCCTGACGGGGATGTCCGGCTCCTGCAACGACAACCCAACCTACAAACAGTCCGATATCGCCAACCATCCAGATCGCTTCTTCAGCGCACTGGAGCAGGGCCTCATCACTTCGCCAACCCACGGTGCTCCTCGCCCAGACAGCGAATACAACATCGCTGACTCGGCCTTCCCTGCGAGCCAGACAATGGTTGCAATCTACACCAAGGGCGAACTTAAGCGGACGGTTACTCGCGCACAAAAGGTAAGCGCAAGACGGCAGCGTTCAGCTAGAGCACTAGGATGCTTTCAACAAGTCTATCTCTAAGAAGAAGGTCATTAGAGGACATACATACGGGATGTTGAAGGGAAAGTTCGGATCGGTTTCGGGATACCAACCTATGCTTCGTCACCGGAAGGCGGACGAGACCCGATTTGTCTACTGGATCAGATGCTGCGCTATCCTTCACAACATCTGGCTCTCAACGCGGCAAGATTTTGACCTGGATGATAGTCAGAAGATGCAGGCGAAATTGATCGAGATAGATGATCGGAGGAGGGAGGCGGCGGCGGTAGCGGAGATTGCAGCACTGAGCGTAGACCCCTGCCAGACTAATCAGATGAGGCGAGACCAAATTTGGTAAGGCTGTCCTTGAATAGGAACTCGGTCTTCATTAACCTATGTCATCAGCTCTTGTCGGGCAGCGGGGAAGCGATTCACGCAAATTGGGACCTTAAACTTCGATTGCTTGCCGTCATGTATTTTTCCACGGCATGCAGAAGTTTGTTATTTTTGGCGAAACCATGGTTTTCTGTGAATTTTGTGACCTGGGCATCAGCTGAGTTCGTCAAAGATACCATGGAGGTGGAACAAGCTGAGTGAGGATGAGGACGAGAGCAAGAGCAAGAGCAGGAGAACATATTTGGATGAGGTGTGGAACTTGTGACGCAGAGAGCAGGGAGTTGTACAGTAGGGAGATGAAAGTAGGGCTCTTGTCGGGGTAAGGAAAGGGAATATGGAGGTGGATTGGGGGAGAGACGGCAATCCGCTGACGTGGCGGAGCGGTATGTAGAGCGGAGAAGCAGGAAAGGGGGGTTTCTTGAGCATGGTACGGGAAGAATGATATTGAGCAGGGCAACGGATCCATGACCGGACTCACCATCATAGCAGTTTTGATTTTATATTCGATGTGAACTGTGTCGGATCGCTATGAAGTAGTGCTGCTTTTGTGTAATCTCGCGGACAGAGGCCTCGCTCACGTCCAGACCCCGCATGGCCTTCTGAAACTTGGAGTCAGTGGTAGACTAGAGTCGACTTACCTTGGCCACCCAAGCTTCTGGCACGCTTGAGCCCCTCTTGCATCACTTTCGTCACGCCAGGGCGCTTCGTCTCCACTAAGCCGCCGCTGATAACTATGCAGGTCGCCTAACACAGCCTTAGGCCTGCGCGACACACCAACCAGAATCTACCGGCAAAATGGAGCCCGGAACCAGGTATAGTTCTTCAACTCTCGGATTTCGTGCCGCACAGCTGCAAACATCGCCTGGTGAATCAGCCAGAATGCGAATCAGGCAACACGCACTTCCTGATTGACGGCCTTGCTGGGGCAGAGCTTGGCGTCCATAGCCTCGATATTCCGAATAAGTAGTGCCAGGGTTTGCTCCTTCTTCAAGGACTGGGTCATCATGGTCAAGTTCTGGACGACAACAGATTCCTATTTTCAGCCAGTATCCTAAGCTGACTTACCTCTGCTATCGCCTTCAGAGTCTCCTCTCCTAAAGCATCCAGACCATAACCCCGGTAAATGGGTTTAGCCACGGCGACCATCTTCGTTGCCTCGTAAGGGGAGGAAGCGGTCGTGTTGATGGTCAGGATCTTACCGAGCATGTCGGCAAGAGCGTCATCGGGCTCGGTGTACTGGGTAGCAGATGGGTAAGAGCTGCCAACCCTGAAGTATCAGTCAATGGCACAATGATACCAGGGGAGCAGAGCAGACCTCGAATCCCTCGACATCTGACCGCCAGACGGAGCCATCCCGCCGGTGTACCGCCAACGACGGAGGACCTGACCTGTCAGCGCGAGTCATGAAGAGCAAGTCCTCATCACGGAAAGACTTACGGGTGACCAGGAGTTTGAGGCTCAGGGCCGAAGGCACCGAAGCCACCGGCGTCCTGACTGTCGTGGCCAACGTCCCGTCGAGTCCCCAATCTAAGATAGAGGTCAGCTTAAAGCGATCCTCGGCGATCGGTGGATTGGGAGAGCCAACTTCGCATCTCTTCGCATCCTGTCGGAGTTGCCCAAAGAAGCTATTTTCAGGTTAAGCTTTTTGTTTCGGTCGACCCTGAATCTGAGCTCGCTAATGCGAAATCTGCCACAATTGAAACTTACTCAGCCGCACACAGCCACAGCCACCCCGAATTCATCTCATGAGACATACATCAAACCACTCACGTCTGCAAGCCCGCACATCTCTGAGGCCGCGTTTGGCGAACCGATCCGATGCGGTGGAACATACGAGCCGGTGTACTTTGCGTCATCGTGGCAGTCAATCTTCTGCTGCTTTGGTACAGCAGACAATGGTTTAATCAGATTCAAGCAATTTTGGGGGCAGCCAGCTGGATGGAAGAGTGCAGTCGTGCGGATGCCAGTCATGTGTGGGACTGTCTGAGAAGGGGAAGTCGCCCAAGCAAGGCGAGCGAGGGGGCGCTGCTGCCGATCCCGGCGAAGTCTGAAGGCCATCTGACGGACCGCCTGCTGGACTCGCACTTGTATGTCACGACATGGTACATTTGGGGGTAAGTCTACTTGTCTCTGACCGTCGCTGATGGCAGGTTCAACAACCAGTTTATGGAAATGTGTAATCGTCAGTCATCGTATCGCGATGCTGCGCCTCAGAAATCTTTCACTGACGTGCAGTAATTCTTCTCGGACTTCTAAGCGGCAGAGTACCGATACTTCCATCTTTCTCCCGCGATGCACTGCCGCTGCCCTTTGCAGATCACGACATCGCTGTGAGCGACCTTTTCGATCTCACAGGTCTGTCCCGCCAGGTGAACCTGCCTATAATTGAAGCGATCGAATTGAAGGATGCGGGCGACATCCGTCCGGCGATGCGCAATGTCCCATCCGAGAAGCGAAGCAACGAAACGCTTCATTGCTGGACTTTGTGGGGGTCATGGGATATGTCCAGGCCAGGTTTTGAAGCTGCAGATGGACTGGGGGATGTAGGTGCGTTTTTATTTGCGAATTTCTCCAAGCTTTCCTGGCTTCAGAGCTGGATCTTGACCAATTAGATGTACACTTGTTCCCCGTTCCCAAATCACTATATCAGGGACACACTGGTCCCTGGAGGACCGCCCTGCCGCTCGTCGCCGAACTCCTCAACTCCGAAACGATAGCCACAGAGCCGAATGACCGTCATCCAGGGCAACGACTTGCTTGTATCGATACCACTTTTCCTCTGCTGGTCGATAGTAGTAAGCACGAGCATATGGCAGCGGAATATGCGGACTCTGATTGCTTAACGTCTGCCTGGGCCCTGGCCGGGCGATTTTTGCGTTGGCAGCCGCGTTTGGAAACCTTCGCCGCAGACTGGCTAGCTGAGCATCTCGGGTGGTCAAAGGATGACCCGCCCAAGGTGTGTAGCTCGTCGCCAGATTATACCAAGCTCAAACCGTAGTATATGGCTGTTCATATCCGGCGAGGCGGTATGTCTCACTGACATTCTTCACTACTGATGGTCGTAGACTTTTTCGAGCACTGGAAAGATATCGATCGACGTGTATACGCTCACGCTGCATGGACCCTACTTCAGCAGGCCAAAGCAGAGCTTGACCTGGATTTGAAGCACATCCTAGTCACGACAGATGAGCAGGATCCCGAATGGCTGTAAGCAGGTTGACAAGGGAATGCTGAACCTGCTGACTTGCTCAGAGCGCCACTATTCGATATTGGCTGGATCGTTCTCGATCATGCGACTATGAAGACAAGCGAACGGTACGGCCAGTGGTAAGTAATTGATGGTATGGCTTCTATGGACTTCAGTGCAATGGCGCTGACAGAGCCGCAGGATGCCAACAATACTTGACTGTGTGGTGCAGTCCCGGTCAATGGCTTTCGTAGGTCCATACATTTCCACGAGTATGTCAGCTATTATCGACAGAGATTTTTTCTGAGAATGTGCGTCAAGCTGATGTCCCCAGTGAGCGTCCTGAGCAGTCGGCGGGTGCGCGATTGGCAAGGAGGTCTCGCCCTCCTATTAACTCCCGATCATCACGTTCCCGAGGGGTGGCAGTGGGAGTGGCCAGCAGTGGTTTCCGTACCTCCGCGGACCATTCCACTAAGGTAACGTGGGAGACACAAGTGCATTATCCTTTGTGCATACGCCCTTTCAAATCTGCTCATTTTTCCCGTGTATGGTTTCACCCTTTTCTATGAGCTTAATGAGCAGCTTGGGAACGCAACTGGAGTAAAGTAAGCAATGGAAGTAGCGCTTATACATTATTGTCCACTATCCACTTCTCTTGCCGTTAGAATTGGCATAAATCCAGATCTGATCCTCGTCTTCGACCGCTGTGGCATTGTTCGAAACTGCGCTTCAGAGCCTATCTGATCTAGACTTGGTTTCGACGCTCATGGGTTCAGCAACAAAGCCAGTTGAATAAAATACCACCACAGAGCCCGCGATGTGTTATTTATTGATGCCTCTATCGATCGTCTACAACCGGAATTACGGGCGGCCTGTGACACCGACTTCACTACCTGGAAAAAGCGTATGCAATTTTCCAACCATCATAAGCCCTTGAGCAAAACCCAAGCAGAATTGATCGCACTATCAAGGGAGGTCCGCGTGCCGAAATTTCTGAAATTCCCCCCTCCGTCAGATGCCAACCAAATCAAGCTCGATGACAAACTGAACGATGGCATATCAAACGCAATCTGGGCGCAAAGTAGCATCCGAGCCGCTCTCGCGCACCCCGTCTGCAACCAAAGCCTCGACGATCTGAACCCTTACGATGCTCGTGATCCAATATTTTTGGACTACGAGCTCGGTCTCATGCTATGTCCGACATCCTCCAGAGTCGGCCGGACTCTCCTTTCAGCTTTCAATCCGAGGCTTGTCAGATCGAAACAGACAATGATGCCTTGTCTGTTCGAATGACAGCCCATATGAACCCCATATCTGACCAAAGCCGCTTCGGTGTCATTGGCAACGGCAACATTCTCGCCAACTTCAGTCTTCTTTGGACTATGAGTTGGATTTCCGTAGATTCTGAGTTTCCGCTTTAACCTACACTCCAGAGAATGCATACTCACCTGAGTCTTCGCTTCAGGCTACATTCCAGAGGATGAAGAAGAGATCCAGGTTGGAATCAATGGATATATATACACTCTCGAGCGCATAGATCCAGCTATAGAAAGTCCGTTTTTCCTAACTAGTTATACTTTCCACTAGTTTAAGGGCATCGGCGAATGGTTGCAGGATTCCGTAGTAACCTACTTTGTTGGGACCTACACGACGTTGCATTGCTCTCATATAGTATCTCAGTGGAATGAATTAGCCGTGAAGATGCGGTTTACGTGTGGGTAGACGGGAAGACCCTATGCAGTTTTACTATAACTTGTCATCGCTCTGAGTCGAATCAGGTGTAGAGTAGAAGGGAGTCGTAAGACGCAAATGAAACACCATAAATGGGTAACCCATTTGTGAACATGTAGAGTATGCAATAACTCGTTTCAGGTCATTTTGTAGTAGACCTGTTGTAGCAGCAAAGAATGCTGTTAGAGCCCCAACGCATCATACAAAACATCACCCTCGCTCTCGCTCTGACCAAATCTAAAGACAGCCGCATCATCATCCAGCTCCATCTCCCCTCGCTCACTCCTTCCTGCCACTCTGCCACCTGCTTGGCTGTGTCTTTCTCCATCAGACCACCGCTAGACAACTATGCAAGGATGTCATGAGGATATTGGGGAATGTCGAGGTGCATGAGAAATAGGATACGACGATTACGGATACTGCGGAGATGTATCCCGGGATGACTCTGGCGGATATGGAGAAGGATCAAGAAGAAGAAGAAGAAGAAGAAGAAAAAGCAGAAGAAGAAGAAGAAGAAGAAGAAGAAGAAGAAGAAGAAGAAGAAGAAGAAGAAACGCTTGAGGTTCAGGAGCCAGGGGATCAGGGCGAAGATGTCGATGATGAGAGGATGAGGATGAAGAAGGGATCAGGGTGGATAAGAGCCCTTTATTCTCTCCCACATCTGATGATGATGAGGAGGATGAAAAGGAAGAGCCGAATGAGAATTTGGACGATGAGGAGGAAGCAGTGATATGGACAACTGCTATGCCGACCGCAGCAGTCGTGGAGGTAGATGGGAATAGGATGATGTTCGAGGGGGAGTCGCGTGCATAAGCCGAGAAGAGATGGTTGCGGAGAGAAAGCAGGGCGATCTGTAAGTTTGGTCTCCGCTGCCGGTGTATCATTAGTCGCTGACTATCCCAGCGAGATCGACGCGTCTCTAGCCCTACTAACGCTACCGCTCAGACCCCTTTCGGCGATGCTTTGAAGGGACCGGGTAGCTGGAATCCAGCGGAGACTCTGGCTCTCCATACGGTAATGCCCTCGAACGTCGACTGGGTTGACAACGGCAATATGAGTCTGACACAAGAGTTACAGTCAGGTCTTGGTACCGACTACGAGTTCCCATGGATCAATTTCGAAGAGGAAGAAGGCGACGAAGAGAAGAATGAGGACGATGATGGACATGGAGATGGGGACGGGATGAGGATCAAGAAGGAGATGGAGAGGATGAGGATGATGGAGATGAGGAGGAGGAAGAAGAGCAGGACGATGGTGCAGCATTTGCAGCTCGTTTCTTAAAGACAAAGGCTAAGCGGGCTATCTTCGAGCTGGTGGACGCTGGCCAGAACGTCTTTATCACGGGTGGTGTAGGTAAGTCAACTCTAATCTGTCTTTAAGCATTTGGCTGATCGAAATAGGTACGGGCAAGTCCCACCTGCTCAAGCATTTGCTCGACTTTCCCGAGCAGCTCTACCCTGGTCAGATCGAGGGACTGCTCCAGCTGGGGTCGCTGCCGGCCTGACCGATGGCCATATGATACACGCCGTGTTATGCATTGGAATAGCCAAGGGTGCGGTGGATGCCCTGGTCAAGACTGCCATGAAGGCTAAGTCTAGCACCTAGAGGTGCGAACAGATCAAGGCGCTCATCATAGATGAAAGTAAGTACGGCTGAGAGTGTAGCCGACTTGCAGTATCTATGGTGGGTGTTAAGGTCGTCGATGCCACCAATATCAATCACTCAGACATATCGGCGCAGCAATAAGATATTCGGGACATTGCCAGTGAGCCATGCCAATCTGCGTCCAGTATCGAGCTGATAACTAAAGGTTCATTTCGGCTACCCTCCCTCCCGCCCTTTATCCCACCTATAACCTGACCTCCCTCACCATCTATTCATCCCCTCTACGACCGAATATGAAGCTTGACGTCATCCCCTGCGGCCCCAAGTTCCCATCTCAATTATTACTCGATGTACTTGCCAAATATCCCGGCAAGGGCAAGACTCTTGTCTATGTTCAACACAAAGAAACGCTCGAGAAAATGGCCGTCGAGCTCGCACACATCGGATTTGATTACTACCACGCAAATCGCCCAGACAGAACGGCGGCACTCGTTCGATTCAAGGAGACAGAGCACAGTGTACTCGAGGCGACTACTCCTTTGGCGGCCGGCATCAATATTGCAAACGTTCATCGCGTTACTGTCATTGGTACACCCGACAGCTTTTTCGAGCTAGTACAGATACTAGGAAGGGGTGGACGAGCAGGGAGAAGTTTATTGCGTTCATCCCGGGTGACAAGGTGCAGAAGTCTACGGGACGGACGCGGGGAGGGGTGGCTGCTGGGCCCGCGCCCGAGGGAAGAAGGCGGTCCCGAGCATGGCTTCGGAGTACGTGATGAGAAGGATGTCGCCGGGACTGGTGAGAGTGAGGGCGAAGACTTGGGAAGCAGGATGGTAGACGGGGGTGAGAGCGGCAACTAGTAGCAAAGCCAAGTAATTACTACGTAGCACAAATGCAACTCAATCACCCAAAAAAGGCAAGTCCTCACCCTGAGCTGTATTGTCGTTCAATCGAAAAGGCGCTGAGTCGCAAAGAGGTGACGGCCGTAGGGTGTCGAGGCTGTATCAACATGTGGCAGTGGGGTTATGACACCTTGGCGTATGGGTGAGGCTGTATCAGCATAACGTATAAGCATGGAGCTGAGGATCTAGTATTGCTCTACACCCAAGCAGCAGCGATCCGATCCTAGCAGCAATCCCAGCAGCTTTACAGCAGAAATGCCTCATGTCGATATTTTCACCGACAACAAGTCAAAGCCCCCAGCCCAAACAGGAGCGCCAGCCACATGTATCCGCGCAAAGCACCATGTCTGAAGAAAGAAACATCCATTGCCCATTGCTACCTACGTATCGCGGTGGTTGATGGATAGATCTACTCGTCACCCTCAACGACAACGGTCTGGAGACCCTGATAAAGTCAGCAAGATGTTCTGGCAGATCATCGATTCCCTCTGAAGCACATCGACCGATCCAACTTCCCCCTCCTCTTGCCAAACAATATTCGTCACTGATATTCCGCTCCCATCTGGAATCCACCAATCACTCAAATTTCATCCACCATCCCTCTAGTCCAAGCCGTGACCCTCTTCAATCCGACTCAAGACCATCCGAACAGTAACTCACCTTGAAGTTCGTAACACCCTCAACCACGCTCGCCACCACATACAGCTTCTCCTTGGCTCCCTCGTCGTCGTTTCTCTTCCTCTCAAGCCTGACACGGACGCGGCGGGGTGGGGACTTGACACCTCGAGACCAGATCATTTGGTTAAGGGAGGGGGTTACGCGAACATCCTTGACGCCCATGGTGCTCTGAGCGAAGGCAACGACAGCCTTGATGGCTTTGGGAGCCTCTGGATAGGGTCAGCGTTGTTTAGTGTGAAAAAAATGGCATAACCTACTCTTCTTGAAGGCAAGGTCGTGGATGCGGGTGTGGAGGTGGATGGTGTATTCCCGGGTGACGACATCCTGGAGGGCAGATCGTTGACGAGGGGCCTGATAGAATCAGTACGAGCGCGAAATATCTCACAGTGTTGGGTCCATTATGGTCCGCCTCAGTCTTTTCATCCCAACCCAACCATAGCTCCCGTATTCCCTTTTGCCCGAGCTTGACGCCTCTCCATATATCCGCCCTCCCCAATCATCCCGCCTCCCGGCTGACCAGCCAAAATTTCCCCATCACCAGTCCAGCCAATCCATCCCTGTATCCCTTCTTTGCATCCGCCGACAACGCCTATTCCTTCACATCGCTCAAGCGACATCGTGCTCTTCGGTGTAGATCGCATGGAGGGTGTACTGACCTTCTTCTCCTTGGTAGTGGGCGCCTAAGATATCAGCAACTACACCCAAGCAGCATCTCGCCTCCCAATCGATAGTTCTCCCTCATTAAAATTTCATTCTCCTCCTCTCATCTTCCAGCCTCTAGCTCTCTCCCATCCTGTGTAATCAAGCGTATAACTCACCATTGTAACCTGATATGAACCCTTTTGTTGATGGATACCTCTCTATCAATCTATTGGATCTAGACAGCAGCCAGCCCAAAAAGGCACATTCCAACGGAACTATTCTCGGCGTTATGATGGCCCGTCGGAGATATCCGCTGGGTTTGATCTGCCGTCGGATGAGTGTGGCGTGTGGGGTCGGACTTAAAATAAACGCCGATGCTTTCGTTCCAAGCATATTCCGGGCTCACTCCAGCAGAGTACTGCACGCATCCATGCATACTCCACTCTCCAGCCAGCTCTTCCCCTGCTACTGCGCAATCATAGAAGCTGCATTGATTATAACAAGCCGACAAGATAGATACTACACATGAGATAAAGTCCGTACGGTATAGTCGTATATAAGCTGACAATGTCCAAAGTCCCAAAGATACACTATTCTGATCTCTCACTACGGCGAATTGTCCAACATAAACTACGTAGCCCTCATCACTCCCAATACTATGACACCCACCACTCCTGCCACAGCAAGCAACGGCAACACCCCCACAGCCGCCATCCTGTTCCGCCTCGCCCATGGGTCCGGATGATATACCCAGCGCCTCAACCAGCTGCGCTCAACTTCTGCATCCAGCCCACCCTTCTCAACGTCCACATCCCCTACGACCGTCTTCACCTCCCGTCCTGACCACACTGGCCATCCTCCAAAGATCCAACACCAGGGCATGATGAACCCAAGCCAGAACAACACCACCGGTGACCACCCCCTCCTCTTGGGCTGATGAGCAACCACAGCCACCTCTAACGGCGTGGCATCTCTGTATCCCCCTCTACACTCGCCCAGCACCTCATCCGTCATCTCCTCCGTCTCCACTGCAGCACTACGGCCTGTAGACTGGCAAGATATTGCCTGTCCCCGCAGATCCAGCATACCCGTACGAGCTCGATCCAGACCCGACCGTGCTGGTAGAGTATCGCCATTTGGCACGTTCGAGTCGCATGGGAAGGAAGAGTGGTCGTAATTTTGGTCCGGGACAGGGGCCGGTGTCAATATTGACGCGGATGGGAAGATGGCCCTTCTCGGTGGATTGGCGAGGATGACCCGCTCGTCCGCTGTCCGATAAAAGATTTGGCGGCTTTGCGCATCCACGTCGCTCATCATCGAAGGGGTAGTATCGCTCGGTGTGGTGGGAGTGAGGGGGAGAACGGGAGTGGTAGGCGGGGGAATGAAGTGGGTCTGGATCGATGTGGGGGTAGGCGCTAGACTGGGGTTGCTGTTGATCATACGTGTATGATGTTGGGAAGTGGATGATTGTAGCTCGATGTGAAGCTTTGGAGCCGTTCCGTCCCCCGAGGGTGTTGAAGTTGACATTGGGTTGAGCATCTCCCCAAGCATCAACGGTCTGACGTGTCGCCTCTCTAGCAGTCCCAGACTCTGGTCCTTCTCCTCCCTGCCCATCTGCTCCACCTTGCTCTCCTCGGCTTGAGACTGGCGGAACATCATCGGCCGCAAAGTCCTCGTGAAGGGGAACGACCCATTCACCAATCCACCCGAGTATTGATCTCCCGCCTTTCCCTCCCGCAGCCACTCCTGCTCTTCGCCGTTCATCCGAGAGAGGGCCACCTCCGCCCGCAAGAGATGTATCTCCGACGGGACCGACACCGACGATTCGGCCGAACTGGGGATATTCGAGCAGCTGGGCGGTCGGCAGTGGTTCGAGAATGGAAATTCTCTTTCTTCGCCTTTCGCCGTGGTTACGGTCGTCGAGGTGAGGTTGCTGGATGTGCTGTCGATGGTAGGCAGGGCTGGCCTTGTTTGCAAATGGGGATGATAGGATTCGAGGGATGTGGCGGAGGACGTGGTCTCCATGGGGATGGAAACCAGCCATGAGGGATGTTCCGACCGATGAGTGGGTTGAAGTGGGGTCTCGGAATTGCGAGTCCGATTCTGACCCGTCTGTATCACCGTAGGTCTCGCCCATCGTCGCTCCGCCGACGCCTGCACCCGCATACCGAAGCTCGGCGTGCTGACCCCGCTCAGGCTCTCGCTGTCCGCGCTGGGTGAGAAGCTCGTATCGTGATGCTGACGGGGTTGGTGATGACCCGGAGTGCTGGTGATCTCGCCCGCTTCTTCCCTGTCCGGCCCGGAATGCTGATGCAATTGGGTCAAGGCGTGTAGGTTTGGGCTCTGGCGGGAAGCGCACTCCCCTCCTTGAAAATCCGCCTCTCTACCAGCAGTGTCTCGAGATTGGGATGGGGGACTAGGGAGAGGGGCTGGCGGATTGGAGGGGTTGGATAGATTTCGGGAGGAGAGGGGTCGCTCGGTCCACCAGCCAGACATAAAGCCCAGGCCCCAGCCATTATCAGTTTCGGCCGAGGTACGGCCATCAGGTACGCCAGAGAGTGGGGGAGGATACAGGCTTGTATCGAGTGGCGGACGGCTGAGGGGTAATTGGGGCTGATATTGCGATGTCGATTGGAGGTGCTGATGGTTCCTCCCGTCGATCGCTTGCGCCTCATCCTCTTCATCTGCCCCCGACGGCATCTGAGCCGGCGCAGCACCCGGCGGCAAAGCTGGATAAGCATCCCACCCCTCCCACGCACCACTCCATCGCATTGGAGTATTCGACCAAGCCTTACTCATTCCCGTCTTCCCCTGTCCAACCTCATGCCCGCCGTCCTCGAGCGCGAGATCGTGCAACGCCGAGGCGTAAGAGTATCTCGACCTCGTTCTGACATGTCCGACCGACTCGTCCGATTCCTCGTCGTCGTATTCGTACACCTCTTGCGGCGAGGGAAACACTGACGAAGAGGGGGCAGTGCCGCCCTCGTAGTTGGTGGCAGGTGTGAAGAGATTTGGTGTGAGAGGAGAGCCGAAATGTCGCTCGAAGGTAGGTGACATGGGAGGAGGGGCAGCAAGGGAGTGGGCAGAGTATCGGCGCTGAGCTTTGGACACTGAGTGGAGATTTGGAGGAGGGAGTAGACCAGGTGGAGCGTCGGACGATCCGCCGTGCGCCGGAGCCAGCAATGGGGCGTGAGTAGGCTGAAATCCCGGCCGGTCATTCCACGCCTTGACCAACTCCCCGTAAAAGTTTGGATCCTCCGCTTGTCTGCTCCCTACACCCTCAAGCTGCCGCACGGTGTGCGCGATAGCTACAATCCTCTTCCTCCGCCGCTTGACTTTCTCGGGTGTGTCAAGTATTTCTACCTCGTCATCTACCGCCTGGGCAGCATCTGCATGGTCATGAGAGGGAGGAGTGGAAGCGGCAGAGTCTCGTTCGTCATGGGATTGGCGAAGATAGGTGGCTGTGGCTCGCAGCTCCGCCGTTTCGCCCGAAAAGGACGTGGCCCAAGAATAGGTAGATTTGGGATCAGATTTGTGCGAGATATCGCCTTCGTGGGATTCGGCGTTGTAGTACGCATGCTCTGGGCCCTGCTGTGAGAGGGAGCGGTTGGGCGAGTTGGGGGTAGAGCGCTCAACGACAACTTCAAGGTCTGAGGATGTCGAAGCGGGTGTAGGATTTTGAGCGAATGGGGAGGAATGGACGGGAGTATGGGATACCGAGCGAAGTGATGATGGTGAGAGGAGGGTAGAAGGGATTTGATGGGAAGCCGAGCGGGCATGGCCTGGACCGACATTCTGACGCTTGGCGACCAGGCTCAGAGGCCGCCAACTCCCTCTTCCGTTTCCGCCTAGTGATCCTGGCAGACCCTTGCCAAATGTCGACGGCAAGGGTGCAGAACGTAGAGCGACATCATTCTCATTCTCCACACCGGCCAGACTTTGAGCCATCCGCTCCCTCATCTCTCTGCCCCTTCGCCGCTCTTCCTCCAATTTCCTCTGCTCAGCATCTAGCTTCTCCCGCCTGACAACGTCATCCTCGTGCTCGTATAGATGAGCGTAGGTCGTAGAGTGACGATCGACAAATTGACGAGCTAGTGTCCCGTTTGATTTGGTGCGGGGGATGGAGGGAGGGAGAAGACGGGCAGGGCCGAGAGGTGTACGAGGGGGAGTGGGAGTATGGGAATGAGTTGACATTTGGGTCAAATCTGTCAAGTCAGCGCTGGAGTAACGATGCACTTTAGACTACTCACCAAGAATGATGATAAATGGGAGTAGATAAATATAGGGAGCATTCTTCCATATATGCGATGAACGGTAAATAGTGGCGGGATTGATTTGGCGAAGCGTACTTTATTGCCGATTGAGGGATTTCGATAAATTGGAATAGTTTTAAATGAGGGTGAGTGGCAGTGTATCGCCTTTGTGTGTCACCGTATAAGCTGTAGAGTGCCCTTGTACAAGTATAGTAGGGGATGTGGTGCAAGAGATGAGATGAATCTGAATTGGGATCTTGACTGGCTGTGTTGACTTTGAGTGTGCCGTAATCAGGGACGCGAACTTGACTTTAGCCTTTCTTGCCTCATCGGGTAATTAGCTCAGATCAAAGGTAAAGTGAGGGAATGAGTGGGGGGCTGGTCAATCCAAGGATTACTGCTCCTGTCATACAGCGCTGTCCTGCTATACAGCGCAGGCTATGCTCCCTGCTACCATCATAGACTGCACTCTGAATCGTCTTGGCCCAGCGAGGCAGCATTGAACTTGAAAGCCCGCTACAGGGAAGAGCCGCTCGGAAGCCATCCCTCATACAAAGCACAGTCCTGAATGCATCTTCCAGAGCCGCCCCCTCGAAGCAGTGTCAAATGAAAGCGCACTCATGGCTATTTCTCTAGTTCTGTTCAAACCAGATGCATCGAACAGAGCACTGACAGAGCTCAAGATCGATGCTTTCTGCCTCAAACACCACCGGGACGGCTATCTGGTGATATTACGGCACGGGAACTTTGTTTTTTCCTCCTTGGGTGACTCTGTTTGACAATCCCGTGGGATCCCATCCTCTGAAACCGGTACGGGTATAGGGTCGAAGTCTACCTCCGACAAAGTCTACACCCATATAGCTCAAAGGATCTGTGCAGGTGAATTTTGCACAGGCCTCACGATACCGACCTTACCACAATGTTCTCTTCCGCCACACTAGGGACATCTGCTTCGCCCAAAGTACTGCAAACGAGGCAAAGAACGATACTACCTTTCAGCCGCTCTCGGAGCAAAAACACCCTTCGATTCTTCGGTCTATTGACAGCGGTCGCCATCGTCATCATCTACGGCAGCTCTCGCCCCCTCCGGGTGAGCAAATTCAACCGTTTGGACACGGAGGGCTTTTGGAAACCCGCTCGCCCCGTCAAGGCTACAGCTCTGTGGTCATATATCCCTGGCCTATCGTCTACTGAAGCCCCTGTCGGAGAGCGTCAAAGCTGGATATGGGCGAATACCATACGGAAGGCGGGGTACAGACGGCCGAGTTGGGGCGGTCTGCGGGAGGTCGGGCCTAAAGCTAGCTTGAGGACGAACTTGAAGCCTGAGCTCAAGTATCTGACTGGGACGCCTATCAATGGGTGAGTTTGAGCTATGTACCCCGACGCATAGCAAGCTGACAACTGCAGCTGGAACAATCAAGTAATAGAACATATGAACTGTAAGTTTGTCTGTTTCCCCCTCAGAGGCTCAACTCACGCGTCAGCTATCTACATCACACTTCTGGCAGGACGTATACCAGTCATCAACCTTTTCTACGCGCACCACGGCCATATGGGCAAGACCGATGACCCATTGGCGTTTACCGAGGTGTTCGACCTGACATCCCTTGTTGAGGAATGGCAGCGGCCGGTCGTTGACGCTATCGAACTCAAGGTCGACGGAAGCACGGCGCCGCAGCACCATACCGTTGTCTACGATGGCGAGCATCCCCAGAGGAGTCCGGACGGAAGGCGCCTTGTCGTGGTCGATATCCTCGCAGCCGAAGAGCCTGAAGCGGATCATGTCGATTGCTGGTCGACTAGTCTGATTCTAGGCGGGCAGGATTTCTACGAATACAACGTCCACGTGCCAATCAGTACGTAGCCGAAGTCCTTGTTTATCTTAAAAGTGCTGATCTTTAATACAAACTTATACGCCTCTTCCCAAATCAGTCGACCCATTCAATAATATGCACCGGTTTTCGCGCCCAATCATCGCCGAGGTCATCAGTAACTACTCGGTGGAGGGCGCAGCTTTGCCACTCAACACGATTGCCCGAATGGCCGAGCTAGGACGTACCACGCGAATAAGCCCTACCGACAATTACGCATGTCTAGATCGGACGTATATGATCTGCGAGGACCCTATGGAGAGGGATATGTTCCAGGATTGGAGGGCGGGACTGGGAGCTTGGAAGGCTGTCGGACGACATATGAAGTTTCAACCTGGCCTTCAGCGGGTAGCGGATGATTTCTTGAGACACACCTTGGGTTTGGGCTGGGATCAGCCATTACCTCCTGTGAGTGAGACCTCAAAAATGTAGCTCTGATCAATGCTGATAGAGTAGTATCTGGCAGTTCATATTCGACGTGGAGGTAAGTCTGAGTTGCTTCTCTGTTAGACGGGCTTGAAGCTCTGCATCACTCCTCTGCTCTCACCCACCCCTCTACACATGCCTCTCATCTAAATCTTGGTGCTGCACTAACGATTTCTAGACATGTACGACATCATCAAATCCGTCACGCAACGGCAATGGCTTTGGCGCGCCCATCAGATGCTCGAGAAATACTACAAATAAGATCTCCCATGTCATTTTTACGACAGATGAGCAAGATGCAGCATGGCTGTAAGTCTGACGTCAAGATTGGATGCTTTGACTAGAGGCTGACATCTACCAGGAAGGAGCTAGATCTTCCAGGATGGTACCATGTCAATCACATGGCTACACAGACAGGGGAGAAGCTTGGATATTGGTAAGTTCCAGAGGTTCACCGGGACTTGGGTGTCTGCTGATACTGATCAGGTGGCCAACTCTAATAGATTCGGCTTTGTTATCACAAGCGGACGCATTTCTGGGTATAGCATCAAGTACCAGTGAGTCTTCTCCTCCAGCGCGATCTATTGCTTCTCTTCACAACCTTTGGCGCAGTCTGCTGACGATGAACAGTGAGTATCCTAGCCTCAAAGAGAGTAGAGGATGCGAATGGCTTGATAGATTTCATCTACCACCCCCACGAGCAAGTTCCAGCCGATTGGAAATTTGAGATATAGTAGAGGTGGTTCTCGGTTCTGACGGATTGAGCAGGGTCTTTTTGGGCGCATTAGCATAAAGTATCAGCATATGCATGGATTTGACGATCAGTAACTGATCTTGCCACCAGCTCACCTGCTCAGCGCAGCGCAGTACGCTACGGCCGTAGACGCCCTCGGTGTAACTGAGGAATGCGGAGAATGTGACGTCATTGTTGCCATATCTATTCTGGCTTGACCGAAGCGCTTTATAGACACAGCCTTTACACTCTTCAGTATATAATAGCACAGGAGCAGAGACTGCCTCTCTTTTCCCCCTCGCCAACCATCAGAACAATGCCTGACGCCAGAGACAAATCCGTCCCCGATGAGCACCATGTCCGCCGGGTATGTCCTACACCAACCCCTGGCAGATTTTCTCACAATGCTGACTAGTGCAGACAGGGCACTGGCTGTCCCAAGATAAGAGGCACCACCACAAGTTCCTCTCGAGCACCATTGAGCAAGTCGACAAGAACCCCAAGCCTCTCCATCCCGTCTTGAAGGAGTTCAAGGAAGTGGTGGAGAAGGATTCGAGGCTGTCTATGCTGTTCACTTTGATGTTTGATCAAGTAGGTGCCTTCTCTTTGCCGAAGCTCTGAGCTGATTTCAAGATCCCTCACGCCAAAAAGTACCTTACAGACGCTGTTGGTGAGGAGACACAAGTCCGGGATTTCGACCATCTCCTCTCCCTCCTCAACCACGTTCTCACAACCGCGCCTCAGTGGACTGACGCGGGGCACAAGGCTGGACTAGTCGGTGTACCCATCAACGCCTTGCTGGACTGGCCTATGGGGACAAAAGGGGGATTTACTGCATTCCAGGACCCTACGGTCAATGCTCATGTGAGTTATCACTAATGGCACTGCTAATCTGCAGTTCAAAAAGATCCTCAACGTCTGGGGCGAATTCCTCTCCTCCCCCCAATCCTCATACGTCCTCAATTCCGACACCATCTCGTGGTTCTCTCCTCACGGTCTTCAGGCGCTCGAAGAGGTTGCCAACAATGGCGGTGCAACCTCCGCCAAATTCCCCGAGATGTACAAGTGTGACCCGTCGGCCGAGCACTACGGCTATACATCATGGGATGACTTCTTCACTCGTCAGCTCCAACCCTCCTTCCGACCTATTGCATCTCCAGAAGATGGCAACGTTGTCGCCAATGCATGCGAATCCACCCTTTACAAAGTCGCCCACAACGTTCACGCCCGCGATAAATTCTGGATCAAGGGCCAGCCCTACTCTGTCCTTGACATGCTCGGGTTTGACACTCTCGCCGACCAATTCGTTGGAGGAACGATCTACCAAGCTTTCCTCTCTGCACTATCCTACCACCGATGGCACTCACCCGTGTCGGGCACGATCAAAAAGGCGTATGTCATCGACGGGACGTACTATTCCGAACCCCTCTTTGAGGACTTTACGGACGCTGGAACAGGTGGAGATATCCACGGAGAGACTACGAGTCAGGAGTATATCACCGTCGTGGCTACCCGAGCAGTGATCTTCATCGAGGCGGATAACCCCAAGATCGGGTTGATGGCGTTCATGGGGATTGGGATGACAGAGGTGTCGACTTGTGACATCACTGTTAAGGAGGGTGATAAGGTGAAGAAGGGGGATCAGCTGGGGTGAGCCTCACCTCTCTCTTGCTAAAGCTGTATAACCGATCGGTTTGAGTAGAGTGCAGGCTGATTTTACAGGATGTTCCACTTCGGCGGAAGTAGCCACGTCTGCCTGTTCCGCAAGGGTGTCAAGGTGTCGGGGTTCCCTCAAGAGACAGGGCACAACGTCGCTGTGCGAAGCAAACTCTGCGTGGTGGAGTAGAGGTTGGCTCAGTGTCTGTACAGCATGAACGGTATATGACTCACTCTGTATACAAACTGACGCGGATACTGTTGACAATTATGACTCTGCTGCCGCCTAGCAAGATCGAGGAATCAGTGGCATAGCTGATTCTTAACGGCGTCAGGGAGCCATAGCATATTCATCAGACTCAGCAGAGCCACTCTTCGCTAATCTACGCACAAGTCACAGCAATTGCAATTGCTACCAACACTGTGCTGATCCAGCAGGATGTCCAGCAAGTCAGGGTCAGCATCTGCCTTAAACCCCCCGAAGTCTGTTCATGAACTTCATCTTACCTCTTTTCTCAGGGGCATTTCGCGCTACAAAGCGCGACACGCCGGCTGACTCTACTGACAACCATTCATCAAATGATCAAGGAGAGATAATGAAGTTCTGAGAGTAGTAGCGGTAGATGTGTTGAGTGCTGAACCCTGACATTGGCTGTCGCTCTATTGCGACCCAGATTCTGCGGAGATAGAGTCCGCTGGAGTAATTTACCTTGGACCTTCGGCTGGTGTAGCGGTGAGTAATGACCATGGCGTGGCGAGGGATGGCACCAGTGAAGGGAGAATGGACTCACCTGATCCTGCTGGTCAAAGCCTCTCGACCCAGCTGCGGGGAAAGTAGGAAAAGTAGGATACCCGTCCATCTGGGTGGTCTACTCAATCTTGCAAGCCGACACCGTCCCCAGTTGACCGTGTTGGTGTCAAGACCGAAATCAAGTGGGTAATGCAACCTCGAGGCGACGTCAGATCAATTGATCTGGTTGAAGAGCAAGGTAGACTTACCCTCAAAGGGGACAGATTGTGCTAAGCCGTTCCTCTGAATGACAGAATCATAGTCTCGTTCAGCTATACTGAGCTCTGCATGAGTCTAGCCAAGCGCATGAGATGGAGAAATGTGGCTTGTATAATCCTATAGCCCTAAGCGAAGGAGCTTACCTGACGAAAGTGGACGAGAGTGAGCTGAGGGCCGTTTTGTCTACTCACAAACGGTGTCAATCTGGTCTCCACCTTGTCAGTATCGTTAGCTTTGACGGTCGTGATCACCTTGCGTATAGTCAGTTCTAATCTCAACTTGTAAGCGGACGGTCAGAGAGATTGTCCTAATAGAGCGAGTGCGGGAAGGCAACTGAGGCGGCGATAATGACAATAAGCTTCGGGTGGCCCTCATCAACTGATGTCGGACTCTTGCTCGATTCCCAGTGGGCTAAGTGAGTGGACGGAATGACTGTCAGTCTCGGATGTGGTCAGAGGTTACTCGGCTTGGTACTGTTGGGCTGATCAACAGACCATCTTTCATTGATCAGTTTGTTGAAAGGTGCCACTTGTACGTTGTAGTGCCGTAACATTCCTCGTTCCTAGATTCCGCCTTAGCCAGTTTCGACCTTAGTTCCTCTCTCTTTGATGCATTCTATACAGCGATTACAACAGATTATGAGACCCTGATCTAGACGAATACGGTGCAGCGGCTGCAGCGGGTGTTGGGGGCCGACCGACTTCTCGCAAGAGTCGTCCCGTCTAGTCTCAGCCTGTCGGTTGCTGGAACTGGGTTCCAGCTTCGAGCTTCGCCATGCCGGACACGTTCATCTTCTCGCCAAACCGTCCTACTTGTTTA
>BCKK01000013.1:30496-45095 GCA_001600615.1 Dioszegia crocea | reverse complement strand
TTGTACGTTGTAGTGCCGTAACATTCCTCGTTCCTAGATTCCGCCTTAGCCAGTTTCGACCTTAGTTCCTCTCTCTTTGATGCATTCTATACAGCGATTACAACACAGTTGACTAACTCCAGCTCGTGGAGTTTTGATTTGCCCATGTCCGCCTCACATCCCCATCAACACGTTCAAGAATGCAAGCCAAAAGACCGCCCATCCCAAAACCCTGAATGAAATTAGCGGTAATTCAGGCGCCCAGCAGCGAGAAGTACTCACCCAGCATTACTCCCCAATCCGGCCAAGTGATGACTGCCTGCAGATCTGGGAATGTCGTAGGACGTAGTACCGAGCGTAAAGTTTCCGCTGGTATAGAATCTCGCGAGTGGACCGGTGGTCTGGTTTGTCGTATTCAATGTCTGCTCGACAGCGATCCAAATACTGTCTCGTTAGCTAAAGCCTCGTTGAATTGACTCTCGACGGAAAGCAGAAAAGAAGGATCTCGAGAGCTGAAAGTTGGGCCGTGACGGGAAAGTGCGAAACATAGGACTTTGCTGGTGCGGCTGAAAAGACTTACAGGGAATGTCCAGTGTTGAATACTTCCCTCGGGACTTGCGCATTATCTGCAGTTAAGGATGGCCGGATGGTAGAGACGTTCCAGTTGAAAGTGTTCGAGGTGAGATTCGAGGTTTCAAGGCCGCACTGATAAGAGTCAGCAATCAGGTTCCTGTATAATATGGAGAAGGAAATCATACCCAGCACATAGACACATTATCGCATATTCTAGATTTATGTCAGCTACCAGTCTAAGAGGATGATAATTTCGCGGTGCTGAATGACGAAGCCATGCCAGCTTGACGCAACCCGTCCAGTCCTGACTCACGTTTGGGTAAGGTTATATGGCGGATTTCCCGGAAAGACGATTTGTAAGGTCTCATTCAGCTGGACTCCACTCTGCGATATCAGCGTGGATCAAGATAGAATAGATGGTATACGAGGGGAAGGCCTTCCGGACTTCTGGCCGGCTGCTCATCTGAAAGAGGCCAAAGGAATAGAGGGGAAGATGTGCTCACTTGTTCGTACTGTGCCGAAGGCGATCCTCTTCCCCCAACACAGGGAGTGACTCCAGGCCTGGTCAAGCCTCGTTCTGCAGCGTTGAGTATCCGAGGTGAGGACATTATAGACTTCCAGATGGCGGTTGGCGTAGCGATACGGGGGGATGAAGGTATCTCATCTTATAACACATGCTGGCAGCAAAAATAGCAAAGCTCCCTGATGTCATGGCTGTCGTAGAGCTGATAGGCGTGACGCTAATAGTGAGATAAGTATCCATCTATCCTTGGCGAGGTGGGTCGCATGTGTACAGATGAAGCTTCAATGGTGTTGAAAGATGTAGATGCCAAGTACCGGAGCCGAGTGCCGGACCGGTCGCGTATGACATTCGGCCGAAATTCGGGCCCGCAAGGAGGTATGAAGCTCATCAACTGAAGCTCAGTAAGCCTGGTAGACCTTTAGAGACTGAGAGAGAGATGGTAAAGGATGAAGAAAGCCAGAAAACTTCTTATTGACATCGACACAGATTTCATCTCTCGCTTGCTAATGTCCATTTCGCCAAAATCTTGCCCTCATCCCCGCTTAGAAAGGCTGCTTGAACCCATAATCTGACGAGGCATCTCCAACGTCCTCCTGTAGCGTCTTGCCATCAAGGCTGGGCCCGTAAGTCTCGCCATAGTACGCCGGTCTGGGATAGTCAGCGGTATTCAAACTCGAAATCAAAAACCCAGGTCAGACTTACTCATCTGCAAATAGATTCTCATACTGCAGCCTTGCACTCCAGACGCCATCTGACCCCACAGTCATCTTCCAGTACTGGCCGTTGGTGTTGACAGTATCGTAGTCGTAGGAGCAATCCCGGACGTTTAGGCTGACGCCGTCTAGAGAGCCGGCAGAGCGGGAGGAGGAGACGCATCGGGGCGAGTCGACATTGCGGTAGAGGAGGTGGCCGAAGAAAGATTGAGGGCTGTTCCCGCTGAGACGTCAGCATGAGTCGGACACTAATGCACATCGGCAAGGAAGCAGTGAACGAAAGGAGAGGGGATGAGGGTAAGAATGAAGTCAAGATCAGACTAGGGATGAGAGTGCCAATCAAGCAATCAAGATCAACTCGAAGATTCCCCACCTACATTCCAATTGGAGTCTAGCCAGGATCCACATGAAAAACACTCACAGTCCCTTATATCCGTTCCTGTCAGGCCCCTGGCAGACCTCAAATCCAAATTGCTCAGTCGTCCGACAATCCCCGCAGGGCTGGATAGTCCCATCCACCAGTCCCAAGCGAGTTTCGTTGAAGCTGGTGGTCTGAGTCTTGGAGTCGTATGAAGTGACGTTGGCGTAGAGGTGGACAAATCCATTTGCTCCTGTTGGGGATGAGCTGTAATTCAAGAAGAGCTGCGAAGGGTCTCAACTCACCAGAAGCAGTGAAGGGTCCACCGTATTGATAGGTCACGCACGATAGTTGAGATGTACGCTTTTGTAGAGCTGGAGCAGCAGTGACGGACGTCAAGCCAGCAAGGAAAATGACGATGGGAGTGAGTGAGAACATGTTAGATGTTGATGAGAGGTTGAGTGTGGAGTATGGAGTTGACTTTGTGATCAGAAGTTGGAATGAGAGGTGGATGGGTCAAGATTCCTTCCAGCTTCTCGCCTCCTTATATCATCCTTCCGAAGCGGTGCGAGCGGGACGTAGCTCAACACAGGCCCGCCTCATTGTATACGTGTATGGATTAAAGGATAGGTATCCCATGAGGTGCATAGATGGAGCAACACAGCAAGGACGCGCTAAAAAGCACTGCTTTCGGACATGCCCGATGGCCGAAGTGGCACTTGGCCAGCTGTGTGGCAGTGGAAGTTGGAAGCCTCTTCACCCGAGCGCGTATAGCTTATGTATTGATTCTGAATGCTGACATCTGCTACCTAAATATTATAGCCACTGACTCCGGGTTCTTGACCAAATCGTATATAGGTAGCTTCATCGACTGGGAGCCTCCAATCGTCCCGGGCCTTGATGTCTCCGACCATGCCTCTCGTTAGCGTGGTCCATGCGCGCGGCTGGAAGATCTGGAGCACATGATCTGTGATTCTTGGGCTGGTATCGGATGTCATAACGTCAGCGGTCCATCAGGTGACTACGTGTTAGCCATGCTTCCCGATTGGTCTAGCTAGAAGCACCATCAGTCCGTCATCGGTGATTGTCGATGTCAAGTTCTTTTCGACGACACGTTCTCAGGCCTAGGTATGATGTGCCATAAGCGAGAGGGCATCTGCAGGTATATCCATCAGGGCGGTTCAGTCTCAAGCATATAGACCTCCCAGACTCATATCACTGCTGGGTACCTAGCTAGATGAGGCATGTAAATTGTCAGTTCTGACCAGCTGATATGGGGTCAGACGTGCGAATATCATATCTCTGAGCCGCCGCCCAGAATGGTCACAGGTACCCAGTCGTTATCTATTCCGTAACCGTTGTTGAAATCGATGTGAGTCTGCCAGCCTGTCGAACCTTGGGCTACTCCTTGAAAGCTCGCACTCTGAATTAAGTCGGAGTATCTCGCCGCGAGACTCTGGATGAGTTGAATGATATCAGCTCAGGCTCAGGTTGGATGGGCCGAGACCCAGATCGTGTATGGCACCCATTAGTATTACATTAGGATAGAGCTTACCTAGTCCGTCTTTCTTACAGCCACAGCAACGATCGGCGTCAATATAGCTTCGGAAACCCAAAAGCAGACTTCGCTTCGTTAGCGGTAAGCTTTAGTTGGCCGTTAGCGCTCCGTCAATGCTGGATGTCAGTGGTGAGCCTTTCGCATATCCTCTCGCACCGCAGCAGTATGTCATCTCGTCCAACGGTACACCTACATCAGGGTGCCCGTTTGAGTGGGCCCTTATCCCCTTGAGCCGTCCAGACAAACGAATAACTCTCTGCTCTTTCCCTCCCCACTATCCCTCCCTTCTCTTCCAATCTCAGCGCATTATTGGGACTAGGCGTTCTCGTCCGGCCCCTCCCTCCCACTGATCCGCCCGAGATCGACCCGCCCGACACTGATCCCGACCCCGACCCCGACCCCGTAGATCCCGAAGCAGACACAGGTATTGGTGGAGTACCCTTCCTCGACGATGGTGGCGTCGGTGTCACTCTTCCCTTCTCCCCTCCTATTGCCGATAATGGATCCACATTCCCTGTTCTTCTCCTCTTCCATAGCGCAATCCTCCACCACCCTACCCTCTCTTTCCTCTCCTTTTCCTCTCTCCGCCTTTCGAATGCTGATCGATATCGCTCGTACCCCTCTCTGAATGCCCGATCTACGCGGGAAGAAAAGATGAGTTCGCCTCGTGGGTTTGAAGATGGAGGGATTGACGGCATGACTCCACTTGTGCTGACTCGTCGTTTCGCGGGAAGCGGAGCTGGAGGCGGTACAGAACCAGTAGCGATGGGGGGTGAAGCGTGATTGGAGAAGATGGAGGGCAGATAGGAAAGGATGGTCTGGAGTAGGGGTGGACGACGGGTGTTTAAGTGCATGTTGAGTGGTCGCAGGGCTTTGTTGGAGTAGGTAAGGTAGCTGTGGTATGAGCGACTTGATCAAGATATGAGTCGATCCAAATTAACGCACCTTCTAGCATATCGAATCTTCTCGTCATACATGCCACTCGCAAAGAACAGGATCAGGGTGATCAGTACCACCGCCAGTAGCCCTTGGAGAGCTCGAAGGGAGACGTAGGTCTGGGCAATCAGCTAGATCCAGGAGTGGACATTTAAGCGCTGAGCGTACTTGAGGGGGAGCGAGCATCAGCCGATGTGCCATGATAAATGTAGCGATGACGAAAGTATACAAGAAGACTGATATAATTAGCTGTCTTCCTGGCCATGTTGAAGAATCGGTCAACCCAAACTGCACTACTGGAGACTGACTAATATATCTTCTTCTTCTCTTTCTCAACATCTCCGCATTCATCTTCAGCCTCTCCTCAAATAGGAGGAGATCCCGATATGTCGCTGTATCCCCATGAGGGTGAAATGGGGCTGTGGGATGAGGACGTTGAGGTTGAGCCTGTGGCCCGCTGGTGAAAGTCCGAGATGTCGAGGCTGAGGGCTCCATGATTGAGGCTCCTCCTTCTGTACCTCACTCGGATGCGCTATAGCTACTCGGTGTATGAGATGGATGTATGTATAGCCTAGAGTAGATTGTGGCTGGGGAAGAGAGGGAGGGAGAGAGTGTGGGGACCCCAACCTTTCCCCACTCACTCGGCGGCGATGTCCGGGTGTGACTTTGGTCTGACGCGTCACCTGCCTCCACCCCGCGTCCTCTCTCTCTCTCACATATACTTCATCCTTAACCCCTTATCAATGTCTCGTGATATCATCATGGAGGACACAGACAACGCACCAGAGCCAAGGCGAGGAGGTAGGGCGAGAAAGGCCGTGGAGAAATATGAGCCTATCCCCACAAAGGGTTCGTCAGGGAAGGAAGCCGGGTCGACGAGAATTTACTGATGCCTATGCAGGTGCGGCAGGAAAGAAGCGCAGACTCGATGATGAGGATGGTGAATCAGAGGTAAGTGGATCGTCATCAGCGAGGTACAAAGCTGATCACATCAGCACTCTGAAGAAGCCGATTCGGACGTATCAGACGAAGAGGCCCCAGCGGCTTTATCCAAGAAGAAGCGAGCTGCGAATGGAACCCAAAAGAAGACACCTGGTGCTACCGCAGATAAACCCAGAAAAACGAGGAAGAAGGCAACCCAGGCTGAGGTCTCCGGAACCGCAGGCGCAACAGAGCTTGAGGGAATGAAGGATGATTCTTCGCTATTCAGTATGTCTTCTTTTGATCTTATCCGAAATAGCTCCTTGCTAATGTTCAGACGCTCTGCTGAATGCCGACATTGCTCTCAATACCATTGTTGAAGACTGGGTCGAATCTTACCAAGGCGCAGCGGGTGATGATGCGGGAGAGAAGGAAACGGTTCATCAGCTGGTTCTGTTTGTGATCCGGTGTTGTGGCTTGTTGGCGGATGTGGACGAGGATGAGGCGATGGATATGGACGGTATAGCGGATGCTGTGGAAAAGATTGAGGAGGAAAGTGCACAGGTCAGTTACAGCGTCAGTAAACTTTGGCTCGGACGCCAGCTGACATTCCAGAATACCGCGGCGATCTACCCCTTGATCTCCCGAACCAAAACTCTCAAACCATTCAAATCCAATCTCAATCTCTTCCTGTCTCAACTCGTCAAAACCCTCTCTCAAACCCCACTCCTATACCAATCGACCGAATCGACTACCCACTCAACTCCGCTTCTCCCACTCCTACAGTCCTGGCTGCACAACCTGTCCACTTCCGCCCTCAGACCACTGAGACACACCGCCACTTATATGTCTATGAAAATCACTTCGGCGCTATGCGACGTAGCGGCAGATGTGAGCAAGGATCTGAGCATGAAGCAAAGACAAAGAGAGGCCGAGGCGAAGAAGGCGGGCAAGACGGCTGCTGGGTTGAAGCGGGTCAAGGAGGCGGAGAAGAAGGTCAAGGAGGCGCATGAGATGAAGGTCACGCTCGAGGGGTTGATGCAGGAGACTGTGGATGTGTGAGTTCAGCTGAGCTCGTCTGCCCAGGACAGAACTGACAAGATAGGGTCTTTGTTCACCGTGTTCGAGATTCCGACTCGGCAATCCGCACAGACTGCCTGAAGGAACTGGGAGTTTGGGTCAAGGCCTATCCCGAGAAATTTGTCGATAGACAGTATCTCAACTACTTCTCGCGAGGCTGTAATGATCCTGTAAGCTTTTGAGACCTCGCGTGTCGATCTTCCAGCTAACATACCAGGACGCAACCGCCCGAAGCGAAACTGTCAAAGCTCTGTCCACCCTCTACACTCGCGACTCTTTCATCAACAATGCCCGCACCGTCACTCTCCGTCTCGCCCCGCGCCTAATTGAGATGGCCCTTCGAGACGTCGATCTCAGCGTCCGAGTGCGCGCCCTCGAAGTCATTGCTCAAATTGACAAGACGGGCATACTGCAAGATGAGGACCTGGAGGAGAGGTCTAAAGTTGCTCAACTCGTTTTTGACCCTGAGCCCAAGATCCGACGTGCCATCGGCGGGTTCTTTTTGGGATTATGGGAGGAGCGGGTTCAGAAGCTGCAGAGCGAAGCTGGAGGGCAGAAGAAGAAGAGAGGCAAAGCGGTAGGCGAAGAGGATATGGGCAAGTATATC
Source organism: Dioszegia crocea (assembly GCA_001600615.1). NCBI lineage: Eukaryota > Fungi > Basidiomycota > Tremellomycetes > Tremellales > Bulleribasidiaceae > Dioszegia > Dioszegia crocea. The sequence continues at coordinate 37,847 of BCKK01000013.1, read as the reverse complement.
GGATGGAAAGCGGCGGCGGGTCTGCTGGTGGAGACTGCTCTGGAGATTGATGGGAGGAATGGCGGTGAAGATCAAGATGGGGATGAGGACAAAGAGTCAAGTATGTCAGTGGCTACTTTGACGGTCCGGGGTGAAGCGGCCGTCGAGGTGTCTCATCCGCGTATAGAGGTGATGGGTGATTGGGTGGGATTGGTGGATTATCTGTTGCTGGACCATTCGACATATATGGAGGATGGGTGGTTGTTGAGCGAGGAAGAAGAAGGGTTGATGATGTTTGTGGCTCTTGCCATTATACGATCTGACCTCGTAAGTCCAACTCCAGACCGCAAAGACTGAGCTGACGGATCCAGGAAGAGAATGAAGATGAGCGAACGAAAGTCCTGATGAATGTTCTACCGAGGTTGATTAGCAAGAATCAGTCGGATGTTCAACGCATGACTGCCATTCTGGGTATACCGGCAATGATGAAGTTGGAGCTCTATCTAGACATGCGAAAAAGCACCGTAAGCTACCTCGTCAACATTTTGAGTTCAAGGCTGACAAACAAGGCCTATGATAGTCTCTGGGATGACCTAACCAAGCAATTCCTCTCTCAAACCGACCCTACCCTCCTCACTGCAGCCATGAGCGCTATCAACACTCTCAGCGCCAACACCTCCCTCTCATCGAACAATACCAAGAAACTTGCCGACCTTACCGAGGCCATATTCAACTCTTTGCGTGATGCGCTGGACGGCGAGGATGTCAGCGATCTCCAACTTGGTGATGAGGAGATTGCGGCCTTGGAGGCCATTATGCTCAGGTTGAGCCTGTTGGAGCGGAGTAGGGATTGTGTAGATGTCATGGAGGATATTGAGGGCGGCCAGAGTTCAGGATGGGAGATTGTGTGCGAGTTTGTGGCTAGGGGCGAGGTGGGGTATAAGGAGGAGCGAAAGGTAAGTCTTTGTCGAGGTTTCTGCTTGCGTCCTCTTCTGTCATGGTTGAGTGAGAATGGCTCCGGAATGAATGAGCGTCAGGGTGGAGGTGGAGTTAAGGCGAAGGGGAAGGAATTGGCATGCCTTCAATCTTCCTCATACTTCCCCACCCATTCTTCAACCTTCCTCATACTTCCTCATCACCCTACATCCGGGATGGAGCCAACCACTTTGGATCTAGCGCTAATTCTGCAGCTCGTCGAATACGCCATGCAAGTCGTCTTCCTCCACCTCACCTGGCTTTTCCAGCGCTTCTCGCCCGAGGACGCAGCGGACGAGTCCAAGGTTGATGCGCTGGTCCAGAGGCGGGACAGGGTGGTCAAGGTATTCAAGGGGCTCGCATTGACTGAGCGTAGCAATGCGGCGGAGTCAGTCAGGCGACAGGTGAGTTGCACATCGCCGCCCAGATGATAGAGTAAGAGTTTAGCTGATGTTTCTAGGCGTTGGTCTGCTTCCTCAATACCTACGTCTTATTCTCGTCCAAATCTTCTGCGCCAGCTGCCAAGGCTGCTTCGCTGAAAATGGAGGAAGAGGTCCAGCATAGGCTTGGAGGCTCATTCCAAGGTGCTGTGGACCGGTATGTCTCGGATCTGCAGGAAGTACAGGTTACGCAAGGAGCAAAGTCAACGGGTGAGTTGTGTTGCCTTCATCTACCCTTTCTCTTCATCTCCCTTTTCTCGTCTTTCGGCCTCTCCACCCATCTCAACCTCCCATCCTCCGCCTTCATACCCAAATGTCGCCCGCCGTCACGTCTATCTACCGACTCATTTGGCTGACGTGTTGAGATGACGTCCACCTCCCCCCTACCCAGACCTTCGAATTCCACCAGCTCGTCTCCGTCTTTGTCGCCTCGATCCGCACCGGCGTGCTGGAAGTCGAGCATGCCAAAGAGCCTTTGGCACACTATGGCCGATTTGGTTCGACTTACGATGCAATAGTCAAGAAGCTGGTCGATGTGCTGAGGGATGAGGGGCTCTATAACCGGGAGGCAGATACAGTGCAGCATGTTGCTGGGTCGGCTCTACAAGCTGTAAGTTGCCCCGGGCTTGTACACTTTAAAGTAAAGCTGACTCATACAGTCCTTCAACACCTATCTCGACTCTGACGACCACTCCGATCCCTCATCCACCCTTTCCCTCGTCAAACTCGTATCCTCCGCCTTCATCATCCACGGCACCCACTTCACAATCCTAAAACAACTCGCACCCTCGGACGTATACGATTTCCACCTCGCCTCGATCGACTACATTGCCCAGCGTGTAGGCAACTACGTCAAGCAAGAAAAGGCCAACAAGTCGAGAGATGTCAAATTGCGTCTGGCAGCCAAGCGTGCTCGGGCTTTGGCCGGTTGGTTTAAAGTTCTCGCGGTTCTTCTCGGTCCACTGGGCGGTCGGGATGCCCTGAAGCTCAAGAGCCATATGCAGGAAGCGATGGGCGGGATTGGTCTGAAAATCGGGACGGGGAAGGGATGGGAGGGATATAGGGTGTACGAGAGGCGACTGGTGGCTATTGCCGGGAGGGACCAAGGTGTGAAGGCTGCGAGTTGGCAGGTGGTAATTGGGGATCGAAAAGGGAAAGGAAGGGCAAAAGTGGTGGAAAAAGATGAGGAGAGAGAGAGGTCGGAGACATCATCGCCCCCGCTTGCACCTGAAGCTGAGAAGCATGGAGAGGGTGGGGATCGATCTCCCACGCCCGTGCGAAAGCCTCCTCGGGGGTTGGAACGAGCGTCGGAGAGTGAAGGCAAGGGGAAAGCGGCGGAATCTACCGAGGAGGAACAAGAAGGAGATGGGGCTTTCCAGCTTGGGGAGGGGGATGAGGTCACCGTCGTCAATGGCAAAGGTGACGACGAAACCGCGGGTGAGGACGACGACGACGAACCAAAGGTCGATTTGACCGATCTGATTCTCGACCTAGACCAAGATGTCGATTTCGCCGATGCGGACTTTGGGGATCTGCCCAGTAGTCAAGGAGGTGCTGAGGCGGGGAGTAGTCAGAATGGGAGGCAGAGAGAGGAGCGAGAGTGTCGATGTCGAGGCTGAGGCCAGGGCCGGGGGCGGCAAGAGGAGGAAAGTGGGCAAAATCCTTTGAGTGCTATGACGGGAAGTTCGAGAGTGCGGCCATTCAGGGATGGGGAATCAAAGATATTATATTCTGGGCAGTTTCTACGTCTCTCTACGGGGCTGGTCTAGATGTATCATGCAGGATCAGGTATCACTAATCTATGGTGCCCGAGCAAGAACTGCCCTACAAAAGTCTGAGATTCATAAGACCGGCCTAGCTATTTATAACATCCAGCTTAAAAAGCCAGGGGAACCACCCAATGTCGTTCCTACGAGACAACCCCCCTTTCGGTTTGGAAGCATTTCCGCCAGGCCGCGCGGCAGGGAGGCGCATACTAACTCCTCTCCAGCGCACAGCAACGCCGTGGGTCCTGCTTTCTACTCAAGCCAGCCGCCAGATTGTCGGTATGTTCAGGAAATGTGAGGGAGACCGCGGATAGACGTTCTGGCCGGTGCGATATGGGGATTCAAATCATATTAGCAATTACCATGAGGCTCGAGCGGAGGGGGGCGGGTTGGGCAGGGCGATCATCCGCTTCTGGCAGGGGCATGATGTCGACGGAAGTGTCTATCGGACGCATTTCGCAGCCCGTCCTCAGTCTAAACACTCGTAAATCCCTGTATCGCCATCGCAACGTGCTTATTGAGATTAGGCGAAACGTCTGAATGACGTGATGTGCCGTTATGTCGTCACTGCTACATACGTACAAAGTGGCGACATGTAGCTTAATAGATAGCCTCACAATTGGGCTACATAAGCTCCATAGGCTACATAGGCTACATAGGCTACATAGTTACATAGGCTACATAGGCTACATAAGTGAAGACATAGTAGCTAGTAGACAGGTAGCCGAGTAGCCAGACTAGACAGCCCTGTACATATATGAGGGAGACACTCGAAACCAATGTATCCCCCGTACTGCTCTTGATAATCTACCTTCACCCTAAAGCTTCAACTTTCACCAGTGCTGCGGTCATGACAATCAGGATTCGTTTCGAATTGAGACTCCGCCCGAGATTGAAGCAAAGATTGCTGCTCTCTAAGCGTCTCCGTATAATCCTGCCGATTAGCATAGACATCTGCCCTAAGCTGTGAATATAACCAGCAGCTCATTTGCCAATAGCTGAACAAGACTGGGGTTCAGACCCGCCTCCCCCACCTTGTCGCCGAGGCGGGCGTGGCGTTCTAGCGCAGGTAGGTCTTCCAGCCTCACAGATCTCGTAGTCCCACTCCGGCTGTCATTATCCCATTCAAGTGATATAAACTCGTTCGCGGTCTTATACACCATTAGGAAGGACAATGGGATAGCTAAACTACACGTCGGCTCATCACGACTCCCCATCGCCCTGTGAGCTGCGGTCAGATCAGCAGCGTGTTGAAACCTGCGGGGCCATGCGCTGAACGTGCAAGTCAAGGTTCCCCCCTAATGGTCTCTGCAGCATACCCGCCGCGAAGTTGCTATCTTTGAAGACAGGCAGTACAGGGTGCGAATGTAGGAGCATTCAAGAAAGTTACTAGATGACTTCTGCAGCTATTGAAACGCTCTAAAACCGAAGAGAAGACAGGGAGTATATGCGATACTTGCTTGTGGAACTATGCTGCTTTTCTTAGCACTCTAAGCTTTAGGGATTCTAGAGTTGAGATGAGGATCAAATTTAATTTACTGCTAGATGTATGGACGGAGGGGTTATGTAAAGCTTACATTGACACCGACTGAAGCTCCCGCTGCCACATACGGCATTACCCACTGGTATACGTAACATGGGAATAAGCGGGAAAAGCTAGATTCCGCAATAGGTAGACGTGGATCTCCGTCCTATTCGGCAGCTGGTATGACACGCGGTGAACAGCTGGGGATACATTTCCCTGAAAATAGATGTCTCGGGTAAGCAATAATGAGATCTGATTGATACTCCGCGGTCCGAGACACCCAACAGGAGCCAGCCGCGCACACAATCTGTTTCCGATACAGACAGCCGAACTTACCGGTGCCGCTGTGAAATGTTGGAAACCCAAGCAGCTGGGTCGACACTTTATAGAATACATCCACTTCGGTCCCACCAGCTGTCCCGCCTGCTCCCGATTATATGAATTATCACGAGATCTGGAGGCACGGGAGACCGAGCTTCCGCTTGCAGGCGAATATGCATTCCGTAATACTCGGCAGCTGATGCGCCTTCCTTTGCGTAAGCGTAACGTATTTGGACAGGCTGTGAACGCATGCGAATAGCATGGAGCCTTTCAGTCAAGCGGATCCGATTAGCTCTGAAGTCCGAGAGTGCTGACGAGGACCGAAATCAGCCAAACGTACCCCTCATCCTCTCCCACTGTTTCACAGGAAACGCCCACGAGCTTGGCATTGGCATCCCTATATATCATGGTCAATATCCTCTTCCCAGGCCATTCCCCCCCCCCTGCTGCTCTCCAACCTCCTCCTGCCACCGCCCCCACGAGACGTCGTTCATAATCAATGTGGTAGTCCTACACAGTCTCAGCTATCGCATTCTCCTCTTAGCTCCCTCATCCCATTCCATACAACTCCGACGTTACCCCCTCACAGCCTTCATTGCTCCTGTTTTCGAATCAAGCCATGCCGTTGTCCTTACACTTCGGCCCATCTACCTCGGTCCAGTTCGAATGTCTACGCCATGCCTTCACACACCATGCACGACTCCAACCTCGTGCTACGGCAATCGAGCACTTAGGCCAGTGCATCACGTACGGCGACCTTGACCGGCGATCCAACTTGCTTGCTCGGCCCCTTCGCGATCGCGGCGTTCGTCCGGGACGACGTGTCTGCATCCTCGCGCGCCGGTCTTTAGTAAATTGTATTGCAGTGCTGGCAGTACTTAAAGCGGGAGGTCAATACGTTCCCCTGGACGCAGACAGCATCACCGAATCAGCCCTGCAGCACGTTTTACGGGACTCAGGCGCGGGTCTCATCCTTACGATGGGCGAATACGGTCCCGAGTCATTCGGAGTTGACTCCATAAACATCGATCATATTGCAGTCGATGACCTGACCAGCGACAGCGGTCGGGCTGCACTGGAGGACTGGTCTTCGGGTGGTGATGGCATCTATGTCATCTACACCTCGGGTACTACGGGGAACCCTAAAGGGGTGGATGTTACACATTCTGGCATCACCAATTGTGAGCTGCTAGCCATCATACATTGAGCCTCGGCTGATCCGCAGTTCTCTGTCAATACCCTGGAAACATTGGCATGCGACCCGGCATGCGAGTTGCTCAGCTCCTTAATATTGCCTTCGATATGGGCGCTTGGGAATTTCTGGGCGCTATGGCGAATGGATCAACGCTTTGTCTTCGAGGAAACACGTCGGCCGAATGGCGCCGGATACTGGCCACGGTCGACATTGTCATTGCCACCCCCTCGGTGCTGGCCCAACATTACCCTGCGACATATCCTAATATAAGAAACGTCATAGTTGGCGGTGAGGTCTGTCCCCAAGGTCAGTGTCGCGCAAACATTGCTCAACTTATACCCCTGAATTTTGGCTGACAAAATAGAACTCGCTGATCAATGGTCGCGTCATAACAATTTCTACACCTGCTGCGGTCCTACAGAAATCAGTATCGCCAATACAGTCCAGCTTCACGTTTTCGATCATCGTGTCAGCATCGGGACCCCCGTACCGAACACCAATGTGTATATTCTGGACGAAGAGCTGCAGCCGTGCTTGTCTGGCGAGGCCGGGACGATGTGGGTGGGAGGAGCTGGCGTCTCCCGCGGATATCTCAATCTACCTGAGACAACTGCGAAAGCCTGGCGGGAAGACACGTTTGTAGGCCACGGACTGATGTTTAATACCAAAGATCTGGCTCGGTGGCGCTCAGACGACCAATTGGAGCACCTGGGCCGTATTGACAATCAAATCAAAATCAAAGTGAGTTTGATGCAAAACTGCTCTCACGGCCTCGGTGGGGCGTGGTAATGTTTACCATTATTATTTTATTTACTTAATAATAGTAGGGGGAAGGGTGGGGGTCTATAATAATAGTATAGTAAATAGTAGTCCCAGCCTGCTATTATTATCCATAATATAGTAGGAATCAGGACGAGTATTAGTATTTTATTAATATTAGTGCTGATATATTAGAATAGTAAGACCAGATGGTGAGGACCCCGCACCAGGAGCAGAAGGACCGAATCATTGATCACGCCGCGTATCCTCTCCCTGCTACAGACGGCTGCCTACTCACTGCCCAGCCATCCTCGCCCAGGATTGATTACCTTGGAGATGTCGACCAAGCGATCAAAGATATCGGCGAAATCGCCCGGCGCCTCGCTCCCGT
>BCKK01000013.1:0-27796 GCA_001600615.1 Dioszegia crocea | reverse complement strand
GGTGCCTCCAGGCCAATTAATAGGCAGTTATGCCTATTATGCGGTATTATATCCCGTAATATTTACTAAATAATAATAGTCGGGCCCGACGGCCGGACCCGATAATATTAGTATAGTAATAGTACAGCGTGTGGCTACTATATTTAATAATAGTAGAGGTCACCCTACTATTACTATTTTAGCTACTATAATAGACAGACGCATATTAATGGTAAACGTTAGGGCGTGGTCAATCAGTGGTCCCGACCCGTCAGTTGGCTTGTTTCCAGCGCTGATGCATGAAGGGTTTCCGAATTGAGCTCGACGGCGTCGCAGCAGCTATGCGCACCTGCCCGAGCGTTGCGCAATCCACGGCTATGGACATCGATGGCGAGCTTTGGGGTTTTGTCACTCCCGTTAATTCGACCCCGACAGCGATAGCAACTGCAACCGCGCGGATGATGCCACATTACGCTGTGCCTACCCGATACCTCACTCTGCCTCAGTTTCCCCTGACTTCGAACGGGAAAATTGATAAGCGAGCGTTACGCTCTTTGGCGGATAGGGAGAGCGCAACGCAGGGTGTAGAAAAAGTTCAGCTGCCCCGGAGTGCACCGGTCAGTCCTTCGACAAGATATGTCTCGGGATTTGAGACTGCTGGTTCGACTTCGATGTCCAGCCCGGAGGTGACGACACCACCCCAGCTTCCATTGTTGGTACCCCAACACGTTTCAAGTAAACACAACGTCAAGCATGTAGCGGAGTCTCCGATGCTGGAGCTGGAGCAGCTGGAATGGTCGAAATCTTGGTAGTGGGCTTGGCCCAATTGTATTTTCGCTGTAATTATGATTTTACGCGGAGCTTTGTTCGAGAACCGAGTTGCAATGTAGACATTAGATGACACCTTCCGTATTCATAGAAGATCTGCCCCGTACCTAGTCTTCTCTTCATACCTCTAAAACCATAGCTTATAGAGTGCTAAGAGATCCAGCACTCGTTCTTGCAGGTATCACAGACATATTCTGTCTCACGCACCACAGCCTTCGTAGAAATGACGACTAAGCTTCCTGCCTCTGGAGCATCTGGGCCGCAATGGCAGTCAAGCCGAAGCCTATGAGGGTGCAAAACGATTATGAGGTGACTGCCTCGTCTCTGACCCGTTGCGGACTACTATTGAGTCACTATCATTGCAGCGCTAACGAATGAGGGGGTCTTGAATCAAGCTCGACGGGAGCGCAACAGCTATGCGCACGTTCTCGTTCATCACATACAAGTTGCGCCCATGGAGACTGGTGGCGCGCTCTGCTCCTTTGTCGCTCCAGCCTTAAGCGCAAGCTTCGCGATACTGACAGCACCAGCGACGGCGATCGCGCACACTCTACCGCACTACACTGTAGTGTTGGTCGCGCACTTCTATGGCACGACGTGCAAATTGCGATCTGCACTCCGCACTTGTTCATTTGTTTCCGTAGTGTTCTGAGCTCAAAGTGCGAGTGCTGTGCGTTCGTCTGCACAATTCTGCACTTGTGCGTACGATATCCCGACTCTGCAACTGTGCGCACAATTGTGCATTTGTGCACTGCCGCCACTCTGCAGACACGCCAGATAGCTCTCGGGGCTCAATAGTATCCCCACCATCCGACTTTCCGAGAGTGCGAGTCTAAGACTCTGACCGGATCATAGGACCATTGACATTATCGCACATATCTGATGACCTAGACTCCACCCATAATTATCCTGCTATCTTGCTCCGCCTTCCCCTTCCCCTTCCCTATCCCCATTTCCTTCCACTTCCCTTTCCCTTTCCCCTTCCCTTTCTCTTCACTTTGCTTCTTCCGGCTCGGCCTGACAGGCTGCGTGAAACCGCGCGATACCCATTTACGGCATATGACCAACGTGACAAGTGCCTGAGGGCTAAACGCGGCGCGTATTAGATGAATATTCTCAGCGATGTGAAGATGCATTGAGCTCGACTGCCTAGTATATTCCCCGCAGCCTGTTCGATTGACGCCATCATCCCAAGACCAAGTGAAAGTGGCGAACTGGGGTATCCTGCCACCACTCCCGTTCTTACGTCAGCCTCCACAGGCACATTCCTCCTATATCCTAACAGCGCGCTTGTTCGTCGCAATGACTGCCGCTTGAGAACAGACCCTGGACGCTCATTATGGTGACCTGTACTAGAGAGACTGTGAGGACTAGTCAGCGGAATCGAGGATATTCGGGAGCTATGCGTCTCCAAGTATCGAGAGGAGTTTGACTGATAAGAAATTGTGGTCTAGATGACATATACAAATCGGTCTCGTCTCGGTTAAGTTCGGCGGTTCGCTTTGTGCGAAGCGCGAGCTATCAAAGCCTTAGTCGAGATCGAGACTTAGGAGGGGAGAGGTCGTAATTGCTGCAGCCCGAGTAGATGTAGGTGGGGACAGGCGATTGACTTCAGCCCCCGTCAGCGCCGGGAGCTCGTCCGCGGCGCGAAGCTCGAAAATGAGTTCTCGCAGGACTCCCTAAGTGCCGCTAACACCGAATCTGGGCATAAATGCTGCAAGAGAGGATGAGCTCTGACCAAACTTCAGAACATGATAACTCACTCATTGCAAAGCAGACACAGGTTAGAGTCTAGCGATTACGTACGCCTTTGTACCCCATAGAAAGTCTTATCCGCACCTAAGTCTCCCCTTCGTACCTTTGGAACGATATAGAACCCTAGAACGAGATAGAACTCTAGCGCTAAGCAGCCAGCACGGTCACGGGGGTACCGCAGACATATTGGGTCTACAAAGTTGTCGCACTTGGCCAACTCGATGTTTTGCTCAAGCTTAGCCTCCGTGTTGCTCGTGCTCTCGTCCCGAGCCGGGACAGCGGCGGAGTGCTGAGCTCGCAGCACCGTATGAAGACCGGTGGACGTGAGGAGGACAGTGTGTAAGTGGGGGAATTGCAGGGAGAATTTGGGCGTCAAGTTGTGAATTATCGTCGGAACCGGAACGATACGATGCCTGCGAGTGCAAATCAGTCGGGCGGGGACAGCCTGGAACAATCGCCTATCAATCGGCAGTATCGCCCCACAGCAGGGCGCTGGCGCAGGAGTCGCTGTATAATGTGGAGCTTCCAGTCCCAACGCATAGCGGAATTCTCGAAGGGGACGATTCAGTCTGCTGTCAATACAGCTTTCCGGTGTGAGGAAATTCGAGCGACAAGTCGGGCTTTTGCGGACTGAAGGTGGCGCTTCGCAAAGCGGAACCGACCGAAGAGTTGGCGGCTCGTTCCGTCGCGCCCGCCGAAACCTTTGCAGCTGTAGCTCGCTTCTCCCGCTTCGAATGAGCTCTCTCTTCCTTCCCTCGGCTCCCTCGGGCTTCGGAGACTGCGCCGCTCCCGATAGACCCTCGCCACCTTCTTCATGGATTGAGTGGAGCTAATCCTATCGTCTCCAGCCTGTCATCGCCGACCCGGACAGTATCGTCCACACTTTTCTTTCCCCCTACTGCTCGCATCCTCGTCTCCCGCCTCGCCTGAATTCTCCCGCCTCGCCTGAATCGTCTTCAGTGATCTTTGGCGGACTCGGATTTGTCTCGTTGACCGCAAGGATGAGCAGCGCATCGTTGCTGCTGTACGATAGAGTCGCGAACTACTCGCTCGACAAGTCGTTGACGGTCGCCACATAATACTTAACAATAAAGCATGACACACGCAGCAACCCGCCTTGCGAGTAGCTCGGGGTCGTTTGGGCGAATGTCGGAAGTGCGAATGAGTTAAAGATACGCTTACATTGCCTGCAACGAGATTTTGTTGTTTGACGCATTATCCGATTTGGGTGTACCGATAATTTTGACTCCTACTGAGCCGGAGACGAGATCGGGAAGGTGCTGTCCGATGTGGTCCCAATTTGCATTATGCGCGCCCTCGATGACCTGAAAGTCCAGCGATAGCTCCTGACAGGCCTGATAGCGGAGACCTCCTTGGACGAAAGATCCGACTGTTTCGAGAAACGCGTCGAAATAAAAACAAAACAAAGCTTGCAAAAAGAATCCGGTAGCTCGCTTTGGGTGAACAAAGCTCGGGAACTGTCCTAAGACGTGCAACCCGTGTAAATACTTTCCGACTGTTTCAGATTGCTCCAAGCCACAGACATCGGCGGACATAGCGTCTTCACAAGAATGAGTGAGAGTGTCAATTTACCATGGATGAATAGACGTCGTCGCCTCTTCCGTGCGAGCAACCTGCTGTTCTTGAGTGTCGCGATCAATTTGCTGGGGCTGTACTGGTCGATGTAAGCACTCCTCGCAACTACTGGTAATGTGGAGAGGCGAATAGGCTGACGGAGGTACAGGACAAAATATACCGCTAGTGACGCGGATCAGGCAGATCTCTATACGGTGATAAGGCAAAACTTTCCCCCCCCATCCGATGCTTTCACGTGAGTATTTCTAGCCTGCATCGGGTTCAGGAGAACTACCGATAGTCATGATCGTCCAAATGACATAGTCAGTTCCTTCAGGCAGGACTTCTGGGATGTCAAACATCGGGAGCAGTGAGTGGACCCTGAGGTGCAATTAGAAGTTGTAAGCTGCGAATGCTCAGTCTGCAAGTTACGAGCGACTACAAAGATGCCTGGCGGCTGAGAACTGTTCCCCCGCAATCTTGACCATAGTCATCATTACATGGCAATTTTGTGCGTATTCTTCGCGGCGGAACCTGTCTGTTACTGATCACGCAGGCTCTCATCCTGATTGGCAACGAGGAGAGGACGTGATGGTACCTCTACTCCTAGCTACGACTTCAGGGACTGAAAGTTGAAGCGAGCAGTGTCATTCGATCTTGCACGCATTAGACATATTGGGGTACACCTATTTCTTCGTATGTCGTTATCTTCTGCACTACGGACCAGACACTAACGTATCAGACTGGTACTGAAAGAGACGAAGTCGGGACATTTATGCCCAGAACGAAGAGATACCAGGCGATCTTTGGCGATCACGTTAAGCTGATCCGTGAGTGTCGTTCTTCACTGCTGATCGCTGAGGATGTCGTTGCTGATTAAATGCCCACTCTTCTGCTCCACCCATCTTTACCAATTTTTGGTACTCTCGCCGCGCTCCCTCCATTCTGTCTTGAATTTTACCCGATCCAGTCGGAGGCGAGGAACAGGCCCGCAGGTGCAGTCATGAAGCGGAAGGAAAGTGCTGGATGAGCGAAAGCACTCCAGACGGCATCGATCCAGACAAATACCTAGGCCTGACCTGGTGGGGACAGCGACCCTGGGAACCCTCGGATCGCTCGCATCCTCTTGGTACTGAATGGCTGGCGACACCTCACGAGATTCCGGAGCATACCTGGATAGGATACAGTGTGGAGGTGGGTTGGTTCTACCTTCTTTCCTGCTGAGGAATCTCGCCAAACAAGCTGTAAATATGCTGATTCAATCTTCCAGCATACCTGCAGACAGCATGCCTTCGTCCCCCATAAATTGCGAAACGACACGGCAATAGTGCTAGCCAAAAGACTCGACTACTTTTGGTGGAGGCATGATGCGGCTTGGAGATTGGACACCTTCAAGACTGTCTCCGAGCGGACAGGTTTCGCGTTGCATTCGTTTGCGCATCCCATACCTTCGGAAGAAGATCTCTTGTCCACAAATGAGCTCGAACGGCCACCTGCAGGAATTATATGGGAAGGCGGAGTGTCACCGTTGACTTTTGGCGATAGATTGACAGGCGCAAAAGCGCTCATAGGGATCGGTATGCCGGGTGCCAGCCCCAGTCCCTACGTTGCGCTGTGTGTTGGTATGTGGCATCGCCTGCTTGTAATCTCGTACACCTGCTAAGTCATCCAGGAGTTCCTTTTATCAACCCCTACAAGGATGGGTCCAGGGGTTCTCCGATGGATAAGTGGTATTTGAGCAACAACATGCTGGCGATGCAGGATTGGCAACACGGGCCGTTGGCGAAAGTGGGACCCCCGTAAGTCTATGAGACAGCTTTTAAGAACCCAGCACTCACGTCGCTCTAGCTATGTTTACAATGTACCGTCAGTTTCCTTTGTTATTGTACTCAGAATACTTCCTGACTGATTCTAGATTTCACGATGTTGAGTCCCTTATCGAAGCACTTGAACAGATCCGTCAAAATCCTATTCAACCCTTCATCCCAGAAGACATGAAGATGTCGAGCCTCGTAAAGAGGCTGGAGGTCCTGGTTCAAACGGATTGGAAGGCAAAGGCTGCTCAGCGGAGGGCGCAAATCGAAGAAGAGGAGCAGGATACCGGAGTAAGTGTTTTCGTCTTATCGAAGCAGGGACTAATGGTTCAGATGCTGGGGTAACATTGAAGGTCTAAACAGGTTAATTGGTCCATCGCTCGTGCAGATCGGGCCACAGTGTGAGGAGAAGAAAACGGTATCCCTGTTGCCGCTGTAAACCCTGGTTGAATTATTCGACTCAAAATATGGTGGTTTTGCAGAAGGTGGTGTGTGTTCGCCAGCCGATACACTTTGAAATACTATCTCTTTTTGGTGGATGTGTTGTGGAAGTGGTGCATTTAGCCTATATGAGGCGGTTTCACGCACTTTTGCGGTGTAATGAAACAAGGTCAAACCACCCGGCAATGGGTGGCTCAAATTATGGCATTGAGAGAGCAAATTTTCTCGCCAAAGTCCGAACACATACAAATTCCGAACGCTCTGTTTATACATTCATTAGGCAAACCACTTGGCGAGGGCACGAATACATTGGAATTTCGCTTGTCTCCTCTGTGTCCTTACAGCTCCCTGCATGCCGACAATCTTGCTAAGCATTAACAACGTCCCATCATGCCAAATGACACATTCTATACACTTAACAGGAGAAATGACCAGGGCGCCATTCCTGCGCCTGGAAGGTTTCCGACAAAGATCCGGGCTATGCGGTGGCATTTGCAAAATTTTTACAGAAGTGCTAAATGCGAACGACAGGACGAATCCCGATGGGGTTGAACTGGTGAGTTGGTCACGGCCGAGCCAGTATCCGGATCCGTCGTCGGGGAGTGAGCGAGACTAAAGTTTAAGTTACACATGCACCTATATCCAGACGACCGATCTGGGACCAAGTGGCCGAGCAAGCAGACCGATATCTGGCGGCAATAGCCAAAGACGCTATGGCAAAAGCGCTGGCAGGGGTTGGGAAGTTCAGTGCGGTGGTACTATCGAGCGGTGGTCTGATGGAGAAAGACACAGCAAAGCAGTTGGCAGAGTGGCAAGAAGGAGTCGGCGAGAGGAGATGGAGCGGGATGATGATGCGGTTGAGTTAGAGCGAGAGCGAGGGCGATGTTTTGTATGACGTGTTAAATACAAGTAGCTAGTTAGCAAAAACGGACCTTTTATAGCTGGATCTATGCACTCGACAATACGTCTGGTCTTCAACACGTCTTCAATCTACTATCCCCATTCTCGATTACCTCCACATCTCCACCTCCGCCGATGATTTACCAAAAGCACTTTATACGACGCATGCTCTTCTTGAACAATAAGATGATGCGCGCTACCAAACGTTCTTCAAGCGTTGGCTTGAGAGCTGAGGGAGCAGAAGAGGAACCAACGATCGTAAACGAGAGATGTATCTCGCGTGGGATCGGGAGAGATGCACAGGAGCAGGTGGTGAGTATATCGGAACGCGGAGCTCAAATGATTAGCACGACTGTGGTCGAAACTCGATGACCGGCAGCAGTCACGTGGGGAATACTTACCTGTATCCTTTCCAATCTTTAGCGAACGCCATTGCATAAAGGTGCCTTTTGAATCGGCCACACGGCTTTGACATCCTTAACGAATCCCTCCTCTCCACATAAGCCGATATCAGTCCGATTTGCTATTCGGTGGAGAGTGGCCATAAACAGCAGAGTGATCCGATTATCGTTATTCTATCGGCAGCGTGCAGAACCTCGTCCAGTGTAGTAGGAGTATTGCCTGAGAGAAGCTCTGCATTGTAAAGGCAACCTTGCCGTTGATCCCGAGAGGCGATTACTTTTTCTCTCGGATGCGTGTCCCGAGGAGAACAAGGAACAGGTCGAAGAAGCGCTACGCGCGACGACCTGGCGCTCAGGCAGATCTGCGCCATGTTGGATATGGAGGCTAATCTGAAGCAGGATTCAGAAGCACGACCGAAGACTAAGGAGTACAGATGGTGGCTAACAACCCTAATCTACCGGCTGTACTACATACTGAAGGCGGGCTTCTACGGGACTGATACGCCAAGAAAGCTACCTGATAAGGAATCCATAAAAGGAAGGAACAGCGGATCCTAACGCTACATCACCAATAACCAAGCATCCTTATCCCTCCGCTTATTCCTTTTCTCCTCTGCCTTATCTTCCCAAGGGCCATCGGAGTTACTCGGCACACCATACTCTGGCATAACGTTTACCATTATTATTTTACCTACTTAATAATAGTACGGGGAAGGGTGGAGGTCCATAATAACAGTGTAGTAAATAGTAGTTCCAGCCTGCTATTCTTATCCATGATATAGTAGGAGTCAGGACGAGTGTTAGTATTTTATCAATATTAGTACTGATATACTGGTAACTGGAATAGTAAGACCAGATGGTAAGGAGCCCGCACCTGGAGCAGAAGACATTGAGATTAGGCGAAACGTCTGAATGACGTGATGTGCCGTTATGTCGTCACTGCTACATACGTACAAAGTGGCGACATGTAGCTTAATAGATAGCCTCACAATTGGGTTACATAAGCTACATAGGCTACATAGCTTATGCTACGTAGGCTACGCAGGCTACATAGGCTACATAGGCTACATAAGTGAAGACATAGTAGCCAGTAGACAGGTAGCCGAGTAGCCAGACTAGACAGCCCTGTACATATATAAGGGAGACACTCGAGACCAATGTATCCCCCGTACTGCTCTTGATAATCTACCTTCACCCTAAAGCTTCAACTTTCAACAGGCGGGTGAGGATTTAGCGCGGGCGATGACGGGATTAAGATTCCCTTCGCGGACTCCGTGTGGGATGGGTGCTGGCGAATCTGCACAACGGCGCCGTCGCCCGATATACTGATGCAGATGTCCCGACGGTCACTGATCGAAGCCGAATTGATCTCCGACGACCACGTCCTCTTTCCTTATCCGGCATGCGCATGCACTAGAGACCTGCTTCATCTCGTCTCGATGCTTCAGTGGCTCCACAACCGCATCGTTAATCTCTGAGCTCGACATCATGGCTCCCAAGAGTGGCTGCATAGGAACGTCAGTTTGCCTAGCTTATGACCTACCATTTTCACCGAATCGGATGCAGTGGCAGATATGAAATGGGAAGTCGGTTTCGAAGGGCGCGACCTAATGGTCTATTCGTCGACAAACATCGTGCGATGCCATTCGGTGATCAGTCACATCGTCATAGGGGTCTGCGCGCGGATTGGTACTGATCCGCTGAAAGGTGTGTCATGATACCAGCCGGTTTCATTACGAAGGGGCTTCGTCGTCTCTGCATAGCGAGATTCATGAGTTGAGCATGTGAAGACGATTGAGAGATTGTTGGAGCTGACTGCAAGCTAGAGTAGACAAGAGCGAAATGTTGAGATCTATCGAACTCCATTTCGTATTGGATTTGGGGCGGTTGGGCGTGAGGTCTAGTTCCGGCTTGTATTAGAACAGGGACAGAGTGGACACATTGAATGTGCATTGTTCGTCCTCGGTTTCGCCGCCGATCCCGGCCCTGTGCCGATCTTAAACGCCCATCATAGGACACAATGTCTTATCTGAGAGGTGATTTGGGAGGTGTATTGTACTGTGACGTAGGGGTCTGTACTGTGGGCTGAAGCTGAGGCGGCGCCGGGGTCGAGTGTTCTATGGTTGTCATGTGAGTGTAGGGGGGTTAGATTGAAGAGAGGGAGTGGATGCGAGCTTTACAATTTGGCTTGAAGGCTGCAGAAAACAGGGTGAGTGTCGTGGGTCAGCTTGTACTCTCAGGTTAACACAACTTTGTTGGCTCGAGTAGAAGTGACAGGTAAATTAAGCGGGCTTCGGGATGTACTGCGCTTTGAATGCGGCGTATCGCGACGAGAGGATGCGATGCGTTAGGAGACGCTGACTACAGCAGTGAGTGAGGTATAGAAAAGGAGAGCGGACGGACGAGACGCTCAAAACTTGAACTTTCATGGATTTCAAGCGACGCTAATGCGCATTTGCCAGAGCTCAGCGAGCATCGATGCTACACGCTTGAGACTGAGCTTCGTTAAAGGGCCGAAATGCGTAGACCATACGCAGCTGCACAGAAACAAGTATGAATAAGCATATGCATATCGTTGCTTGGTAGGTCAGAAGGGAGATGTCCGCGCGTGAGGGGGGTCTGCCCCGTCCACGCAATTACATTATTCTCCGGATCAAAGGGGTAATAAACCATTCTCCGCTTGTCGTTAAGATTACTATAATTCACCGCTCAGCCCGGAACAAGGTTTAAAGTGCCCGCTTCCGCTGCCGTAAATCCAGGGAAGCCTCTTCAAGCTTAAGCTGGCTCTTACTCCATTGGTCGAAGAAAGGCGGCGATCCCCAGTCTGACTGTTTATCAGTTTCTTGGCCTGTCTGCGGCCGGGAGTCAGGCGGAACCAGTCTGACAGAAATCTGGCAGCGGGCCTGCTCGTCTGCACTCGCGTAGTTTGACCATTGTGCTTTTGTAGTCGAAATCCAAATTTCCTAGGACGTCTTTCCTTCCGCCGCCAACGTGGAGATACGCCAATCTACTTCTCGACCTCCATGTTTTCGCGCCGAGGAATTATCGTGCTAGGCTTGGGCCTCTTGTCTCATACGTTAGCCGATAAATTTCTCGGCTCTCCGCCACAGAGGAGTACGTCCCCTCGCTTCTGCACGCAAGCCGTACGATTGCTGAGATCTGCAGTCTCGCCCTGCCCGCCAAAACTACCTGTTCATCAGAAGAGTCATCGTGCTATGGTGACGTTCGATCACATCAATCAAGATGAGGCGCGTAACCTCATCGAGCTCTCCTGGCGTCTGCCCTTCTTTGACGACGGGTTCGCGGACGACGGCATACCCTTCCACTTTGTCATCTCCAACCCTGACGCGAGCACTGGAGGCTACGGCCTAGTCAATATGGGCAAGGTGGACAGAAAGAGTTGGCTTGATGAGCTCAACAATAGTAAAGCATTAGTAAGCCCGGTCTGTATGAAGAAAGCTGGACAAACACTGAGGATATGAGGTCATTCTTGGCTCCAGCACTGCTGCTGATGTTGGCAAGTGTCAAGATTAGAATTGAGTACCGGCGTATGCTGATTAACAGGCAAAATACTCGATGCAATATGCCTTTCTGTGCCTATAGTCACAATGTACGTATCGTGCTTTGCGCCATTCGCTTAGTTAACGATCAGAGGACTTAATCAGACATCGAAGGCCTTACGTGCACAACTTGGATACGACGGAGGCGAGTGGCCGCACATCCACCTAGTTGTAAGTTGCCAATGATGACATCAAAAACATTGTCGTCAATCTCATTTGCTGATCTGCAGCCCGAAGGGCGATGGGATATCGCACTGAATGAATTGGAGAAGGTCATAAGGACGACCCCATGGAGTGGTTATGCTCGGCGTCGAGCTCAGGCTGTCACACCGTTGAAAACTTGAGACCTGAAAGGCAGGTGATCAGTTATGGTGATCAATATCTATCCGTGTTCTTTCCCTCGTCTTGTACATCCTTGATAATCGGTGAATCTGACGTCTCTGTGGTATTGGGATGCTTTGGCGGGCGGGGAGAGTGTAATTGGTCCTATCCTCATTCATTGGTAACCTTGTGGCCACCTCATTAGGTGCAGGAGCATCGGGCCTACAGAGAGCGTTGAATAATACAGCGTTGACAATAGCGTTGAGTCTCTGTGGGGATAGGCGAGATGAGTGCGAGAGAAGGAGACTGCCATCGGGCGGCGAATCACGATGAGGGTCTACAGATAGCCAGGCCGGCTTATTCAGCGAGAATTTATGGTCAGGAATTGATTGAGTTACATGTGCGATGGCATCCTAATTGTCTTAACCCTAGCTCTCAATAGGCTCAAAGAGATCCCGCTCGTTATGTACTCCCAGGCCACCACTATACTACCATTCCTCCATTCGCTTCAGCATCTCCGTCTGATTCTCCACCACTTTACCCAGCGAGAACATCAGTGGGAGGACTTGCCCAAGCCCACCTGGCTCCGCCTTCACCGTCTCCCAGTGAAACCCATTGAGATAGCGCTGAAGATGGACCAGCGTCTTATCCAAGTGATTCAAGACCGCGCCCGGGCTAGTTGACACATCGCCTCTAAGTGCCCGTCGTATTACACCCTGTCACTCAGAATCGAGTCCACCTTGGCATCGTGTTCTGTCATGCCGTTCGTGAGTCGCCTTGTTTAGCAAATGAGAAGATCGTCGCCGCGCATCGAACCTAGGTCGGTGGTGATGGGCTCGACCTAGACTCGAGACCCGCGCACCGTTAAAAGGGTGACCGTTCAAAGGCAGTTGGCGGCGGCATTTACCATGCCTTCGTGCCGGATGATGGTGCAGCGGGATGAGTTGTCCTCGACAGACAGGTATGGTCGTGGCCGAGGGAGATGGAGTCGCCGCAGTGGCGGCAGTTGCCGATGGCAGTCCGGTAAGCAAGGCACGGGTTTTTAGAAGCCGGATAGCTGTCGTGATGAATTGCGAGGTGTAGCAGGCAGCCATTCTCGACCCAGAGACGAACCGCTACATAGTAGGCTTGCGCAAGCTCAGCATAAGTAGGCCTCCGAATGCCTCGGCACCACAGATCGTCCCTTGTCTTTACCACTTGCTGTGCTTGCTGTTCTTTATCCTTCTCCACCACAGGCGTTGCTTGTCCCACCACAGGCGTTGCTTGTCCCGCCGGGTTTACCAATCCAAGCTTCGGCCCCGACTTGACGTGGATCGCCTTCGACTGGGGTAGCGCTGGACCTGTCAGGTCCGATTGAGGCGAAGGGCACAGTCCGGACTAGTGTTGGTTTCACACTTTTGGGGCACAAGATGCAAAGTGCGATCCGCACACCGCAATATTGTTTGTTTGTTCCCGTGGATTTTTAGCTCATAGTGCGAGTGCCACTGCGAGCGCGGTGCGTTCGTCTGCGCGGTTGTGCACTGTTCGCTGTGCGCGCAATTGTGCATTTGCACATTATGCGACTCTGCAGTAAGCCAGGGGATTAAGCTCGATGGCTCAACACTATCCCCACTGTCCGAAAATCCGAGACTGCGAACTTCAGACCCTGACCGGATCAGCAGGACCATCTACATTCAACGCACACACCCGATGACCTAGACTCCACCCCATCCTTTCTATCTGCTATCTCTGCTCCCCCTTTCCCTTTCCCTTTTCCTTCCCTTTGCCTTTCCCTTTTCCCTTCCCTTTCCCTTTCTCTCCTCCTTGTTTTTCCAGGCTCGGCTTAGCAGGCTGCATGAAACCGCTCTTCATACATTCTCGTCAGATCAGCAACCTGACAATTGCCCTAGGGCTTAACACAGCGCGCCTGTTGGTCGCAATCAGACTGGCGCCTGAGAACAGACGCTCAATGCTTGTCGATGTGGCCTGCACTGCAAAGACTGCGCGGACTAGTCTGCCGAGTTGCGGATACTCGGAGCTATACTATTAGATGAATATTTTCAGCGATGTGAAGATACATTGCGCTCGACTGCCTAGCATATACCCCGCAGCCTGTTCGGTTGACGCCATCGTCCCATGACCAAGTGAAAGTGGCGAAGTCGGGTATCCTGCCTCCACTCCCGGTATCGTCAACCTCCGCCGGCACATTCCTCCTATATCCGAACATATACGTCGCCACAGTATCGAGAGGGGTTTCACCTGTGAGGGATTGTGGTTTAGACGACATGAACCGATCGACCTCGTGTTTGTCGAGGTTGGCGGTGTTGGTCTGTGCGAAGCGCGAGCTGTCGAAGCCGTAGTCAAGATCAACTTTGGAGGGGAAGGTCCGTGATTGCTGTCGCCTCGGAGCAGATGAAAGCAGAGTCATGTGATCAACTTCAGCCTCGCATGAGCGCGGGGAGTTCATCCGCACGAATATCAAATCCGAGTCCTCGCAAGACTCCCTGAGTGCCGCTAACGCCGAATTTGGGTTCAAACGCTGTAGTAGAGAATCAGCTTCGGAAAAAAATCAGGACACGATGACTCACCAATTGCAAAGCAGACAGAATCGTTGTACACGGCCACTTCGATATACTTCTCAAGCTCTCCTCCGTCTTTCTCATACCCTCGTACCTAGCCGGAATAGTTGTTGAGTGCTGAGGCTGTAGGACCGTGCAAATGCCGGTGCACGTGAGGAGGACAGCGTGTGATTGAGGGAATCGCGAGGAGAACTTGAGCGTCCAGTTGTGGAATATCGTGAGGACCGGGAAGATGCCTGCGAGCGCGTTCCGGTCGGCGGGGATAGCTTGAGAGAATCGTCCTTCAAATGGCAGTATCCCTCTGTAGCGGGACGCAGGCTCCGGACACGCCGGATCATTTGAAGCGTCCAGTTCCAGCGGCTAACGATATCCTTGATGGGGAAGATCCATTCACGTTAACGATTAAATCTCGGACCTGCGCGGATTGATCATCAAGATTAGTAACAAAGCGGAGAAGGTCTCATATCTCCCCGGCGAGTCAGCTATCTGGTCGCTGACGACAAGTTGAAGAAGTACCTGTAGAACAAGAATGACAGGCTATGCTATTGAGATTGGGCGAAACGTCTGAATGACGTCATGTGCTGTTATGTCGCCACTGCTACATACGTACAAAGTGGCGACATGTAGCTTAATGGATAGCTTCACAATTGGGCTACATAAGCTACATACGCTACATACGCTACATACGCTACATAGCTTATGCTACGTAGCCGCATAGCTTAGGCTACACAGGCTACATAGGCTACATAGGCTACATAGGCTACATACGTGATGACATAGTAGCTAGTAGACAGGTAGCCGAGTAGCCAGACTAGACAGTCCCGTACATATATAAGGGAGACACTCGAGACCAATATATCCCCCGTACTGCCATTGATAATCTACCATCACCCTAGACCTCCAACTTTCAACATATGCGCCGCGTTTGGTATGTCCTCCACGCTACGGCTCCCGACATTGATTACGTTTAGCTCTGAAACCTAAGATAAGGCAGGCCAAACTAGCGAAGATGCTCGATGAATATTCGGTGCAGAAAACACGGCATACGCGTGGTAAATATCAGATTTCTCAACTCTCAGCTCGACAAGCGCAAATAAGCACTTCGCGCGGCATCATCCACCCCTTCCTCCCCGCACGGATCAGATCGACCACGAGCACGCTCAGATAGCGAGAGCCTCGATGAACTGTGCTGTCACAGCTACATCAATACGTCACCTCAGCAGCAGAAGCCTTGGGCTTCATGCAACGAGGAGGACAACAACGAATTGCGGATGTCTCGACCGGACGAGAGCGTATCTGGCTTCGCGCACCGGATCGGCCAAAATGATCGGGACCTACAACCATTATGCCTGCTTTTCCGGGATATATTTGGCTTATCTGCCTCTTCGGCTGCGGTGGAACAGTTGTTCTCGTAGATGTAGACACGCGCAAGAGGGCTGTTTTCATGGATAAACCACTCATTGCATAGACTAGTGTGAGGGTCTGTGGAGGCAAGGGATCGACATTTACGTTACTCAGGACGATGAAAAGGAGGAAGGGGGCATGCTACCGAGCGATATGCTATAGCGAAATCAATCCGTTGGCGACAGAGATGTGAGTGGACATTATTTACAAGTCAAGGCAATGGGAGAATAAAGACTATAAACATAGATGTACGGAGGTCATTGCATTTGGAGTCAGAGGTACAACTTCCTCTCCTCAACTTCCTCCGATGTCTCCGTCGACGCCAGATCGTTCAGTGGATCGATGAAGAGGCCATTACTGTTGCACAGCAAATCGCCAAATAATATGGTATGGTAACAGTGTCCGATCGATCAGCACACTGTACTATCGTAATGATGGTAGACACTGCAGTATTACTAATCGTACTACTCACTATTCTCTGAACCGGAATTTTTACTATCACGATTGACAATAGATAGTAATGAAGAGCACTAGGCCCGGTGTGATATATCTGCATCCGTGCCACGTCATCGTACCAGATGCGGAATCCCGCTTATCGTGCTGACAATGAATGCAAATGGGGGCTTTTGGCTGAACTCCACCCGTCGCTTTATACGCCACTTGAACATCTTACCCCAATCCATACCTTGCAATTGACCCCATTTAAAGTGCAACATGGCTCCCGCGAAGGTGACCACCGAATTGGATTAGACACTTATTATCAGGACGCAGACATTAAATTTGTCGGTTCCGACCGCTTCGATTTCGACTCGACCGTCGATGTCTCTACCCTTCGCAGCTTGTACTTGGTGAGCTCAGCCATCTTATCAAGTGGTGATCGCTATCGCTGACAAGCCAGGGTCCCAGGGCCGCCTCGGCCCCCCTTCCTGGGGCAGGCAAGATGTTTGGCGCTGAGTCAAGTTACGACAAAGAGACCAACTCGATCCAGTATAGCACGGTAGCACATTTCCCTCCCGTCCGGCTCTTGCCCAACGCAAACCGCAAGCGCATTCTTGGTAGCCTTTGCGGCCTTCAGTATATGGCTTCTGCTGACCAGCAGTGACTGGGGGCGCCGGTTTCGTTGGGTCCCATCTGGTCGACCGTCTTATGCTCCTCGGTCACGAGGTTACCGTCCTCGACAACTTCTTCACAGGCAGCAGGACTACGGTGATTTGTCCGCCGAAACCCAGCTGAAAACAGGTTTCCCACTGGATCGGTCACCCCAACTTCGGTCTCATCCGTCATGATGTCGTCGAGCCGTTCATGATTGAGGTCGACCGTGAGTCAGCGGTCGTAACATGGCTAAATCTAGAAATCTACCATCTTGCCTGCCCGGCCTCACCACCCCACTATCAGTACAACCCTATCAAGACGGTCAAGACCTCCTTCATGGGTACCCTCAACATGCTCGGTCTCGCCAAGCGAACCAAAGCCCGTTTCCTCATCACGTCTACCTCCGAAGTATACGGTGACCCCGAGGAGCACCCGCAGCGCGAAGAGTATTGGGGTCATGTCAACTGCATCGGTCCCCGTGCTTGCTATGACGAGGGCAAGCGTGTCGCTGAAACCCTCACCTACGGCTACATGCACCAGGACAACGTCGAGGTCCGCGTCGCCCGCATATTCAATACCTTTGGCCCCCGCATGAACCCGTACGATGGCCGAGTCGTTTCAAACTTTATCATCCAGGCGCTCAAGGGCGAGGACATGACTGTCTACGGTGACGGCAAACAGACTCGTTCCTTCCAGTATATCCATGACCTTGTTGATGGCCTGATCCTCCTCATGAACGGATCCGAGAGCCGCCCAGTCAATATTGGATCATCGGACGAGTTTACCATTATTGGCTTTGCAGAGGCCGTCAGAGTGAGTAGTATTCCAGTCCGATGCGCTCTGGCTAATTCGCAGGACATCGTCGAGGAGGTACAGCAGGAGGAGGGCAATCCTCTTGCAAAACGCGTCGGTATCATTCACAAGGACATGCCCGTCGATGATCCCCAGCGCCGTCGTGCCGAAACCAGCCGAGCCAAGGAGTGCCTGAAATGGGCTCCCCAGTGGACTGTCAGGCAAGGTGTGAGTATTTAGGTTCCTCTTGAGTGAGCGGCGCTGACCGGAAGATCTACGAGATGACTAAGTATTACAGCGCCTTAGTAAGATCCGGCGAATTATAGAGTCTTTAGAGGGCTTCTCGTGTTACCATTCGTGCTTTACATGAGTACATACAAACTATTTGCCAGTCCACGCTATCATTTTAGGAGTGATGGAGGTGCATGCGCTTTAGCTACAGTGTCTGCAGTTACGTTTACCATCCTCCCGTCTATCTACTACTGTACTAGTTAAAATAGTAATAGTAGGGTGGCCTCCTACTATCATTAGACATAGTAGCCACACGCTCTGCTATTACTAAACTATTATTATCGGCTCCGGCCGTCGGGCCCGACAATTATCATTTAGTAAATATTAAGGGATATAATACCGCAAAATAGGCATAACTGCCTCTGACTGGCCAGGAGGCCCTTCCAAGATGCTCTTACATACCTAGGCCAGCTTCACGTACTCCTGCCAGGATCCGACCTAGTACAGCCTACAGCTTCGTCTCAGCTGCGTTCATTTAACATTGCCGGAGCCAGTATAACTGTACAATCATTTGAATGCCAGCACGCCTACAGAGTTTACCGAATTTTCCTGGCAGGAACAGTAGTGATATATGGTGTTAGTTTAGCACGGTCCTTTTGCTACTTTCCGGACGTCTAGGGAGTACTAAAGGAGAGGCAAAGTCAGGAAAATTCGGGAGACGTCTTCAGCGGAAATCAGCTTAGGGTTATGTGATCTAATGCCGAACCGGATTGCCGCTAGTCCGTCGCTCCCCCACGTCCCCAATGGGATTAGCGAATCCACAAGAGGACTAGAGGGATCAGCATTTCTCATTTAGCCTGGCCGAAACCAGAGGGAGTGGACTGATTAAGCTCTGTGGCCAATTGGACGGAGAGTATCCTGCTCTAAGAGTGGGGACAGCAATCCAGGATTCCAGGTAATCACTTACCCACTGGGAGATCCACGCGCATGGAGAATCGTGACAACAGTCAGCCAGACTGATCGTCTTCATACAGCCTCCGACATAGTCATCGCGTAAGTAAACAGCCCATCTGAATAAGTATATGCACTGGTGCAGTGCGAATTTATACCGAGAGATTAATGAGTTGTCTGACTTTGCAGATTCCCACTCTTCAGAAGGCCGCTCGTGCAGTACGGGCGTAATAAGATTAGTATCTTAGTTTCAGAGCGAAACCACTGCGGCCCTGTTCATATGAGTCGCGAATCGCATCGCTTAAGGGTTCTACCGAGAACACAGCGGCCGTTGCTGTATGTTACTTATTTCGTTGTTCTCGCCAAACGAATCTGTAAGATGTGCTAGTAGACGCCCGACTGCACATAGGTAACAGACTGAACGAACCTTGAACTCAGTCTGCAGCTCCACACCTACAGGAATTGCACAATACTCCATACACAACGGCCTAGATGCAACCCCCGTACGGTGGTCTCGACACCTCGACCCAGGCCAGCCACCCTATTTGCCACCAGTGGTTTTGAACATGATCAGACCACCTAGTGATATGCTGCCATATCAACTGAAGTCCTCCAAGCTCCTCTCTTGAGGGATGGACTTACAGATAGCCAAAGACTTGCAGCGCTGTGACATTACTACCAAATGCGATCACTGAGCCGGAGATCAACAGCTGAGGTTTTGTCAACTTGGCACTTCGACAAAAGACGATCAGGATGAAAGCATACGATATCCTTGAGCACACCGGCAAGTGTGAGGATAAGACCTGATCCGACAGCGATGAGGAAAACAGCGGCGACCTGAGTTGCAATCAGCATTATTTATATTCATCGACAAGGATAGTAGAAATACATTCAAAGCAAACGCCATTCCAGCATTGAGGAAAAAGGTCAACAACCCAACCTTTCGCAAGGCGTAGAAAGGCTCAAGACCTTCAATAAAGGGTAGGATGCACAGGTTGATGACGGCGCAAACGGGAGCGTAGTAGTGCAGCGATACAAGGGGATTCATCTGAGAAAATAAGCTATAGCTCCAGCTGTGTGTGGATTCATGAAAATTACCTTCAGTCCATGTAGAAGGATCTGAATCAATACCAGTCGACTAGCCTCAAATAATATACCGGCGCATTGGCATAAAAAGCCGAACATCTCAAAGTGGACTTCACCGTATGCGGCAAGAATACACCCGAGGGAGATAAGCTGAAGTATAAACTTAGTCCTCCTCTCCTAGGTGAGTCTTGTTTCATGCGCAGCTTACGCCAACGATAGCCAATAGACGAGAACTGGGTTTCTGGATCCGGAACGCGAAGGAGATAAGGAGGATAGCAACAGGGTTGAATGCCTGAGGTGTTCAGCTACTGCAAAATCGAGAGCAGACAAAGAACTGACCTTAAGCATTTGGATGAACGAAACCGACAATGACAGATACGCGTAGTTACTCAGGATTAAGGAGCCGGAGAAGAGGATGCCTATAGGAAGAATAGACCGCACCCAGCGGTCTCGCTGCGTCGTCAGTGTCTGCTTTTTCTCCAGTACGAGAGGTGAATGAAGCCTACGGTCATTTCGATGTCTTTCGCGCCGTCAACTAAGGTCGTTGTGCGTTGCAAGACTCGAGTAGCGATCGCCTTCGCAATCAATTACTTGCGGCAATGACATCCCCGTCACCGGAAATCTAGCTGACGTACCGAAAAAGTTAGATGCCATGTAGTCAAGAAGATGGGGTAGGGAAAGTCGAGGTTGGTGAAGACGAATTCTGTGGTGTCAGTTTCATCACGTAGTGTCAGGTGTGACCCGCGACTGACTATTATACAGGATGACGGAGATTGAGCAGGCCATCCAAACAGGGATGACTAGTTTATATCAGCGTGATCTACAAAGCGTGCGGAAATGAGAGTGGTTTAACTTACTTATAAAACCTGGAATGGTAATTTGCTTCTGTCGCGCTCCTTGACAAGTGTCAAATCCTCCGCTTTATCGTCATTATGGAACGCTGCGTACACGGAAGACATAATTGCGACACAGCAACTCACTTGACTTCTGATCGGGGTACACAAATTGCCTCCTGATCCACAGCAGACATGCTGGGCATGGACTACATCGTCAGCTTTTGCCACACCAACTCTGGGTCAGGATACATTTGGGTGTACAGGTTGTACGTTGTTGAATTCGTCAGACGCGCTCATCTTGACGAGAAACTAACAAATACAGGCAATTCTACAGGTAGCCGATGCAATGAGGAAGGGTCAGGGCGATGGCAGTAGCGTATAGGCAAGCGTCTCCTCGACGTCCTTTTGCGATAGCTGGAGTGAGCCTTCGCTCGTCGCTGAAGCTATGAGTGTCGGCGGACGCTTGATGCTCGGAGTATTCGGGGCAGCGACGAGATGTTATAGGAGAGATGCATGAAAGTAACGCGGTCCACCCCGGTGTGTTGACGCGAAAATAAGCTGACGCGACGCGCGGGGCGTGACGTAATTTGCGTTCGCCGAGAGATGGGCAAGTTCGTGGGGTGAGTCGAGTGCACGTAAATCCAGCTATAAAAGGTCCGTTTGTCCTAACTAATTATCATTGGGGGAAGATTGGGTCTTTGGCGAGGATCGGTATATGGAAACGGTTTCGCCGGTGTGGCCCGGCGGAGGTCCTTTGCTCAAGGGCGTGCATATACATGGATGAAATCTTCAGCGAGGGAGGCTCAGGGGAGTGCCATGCGTGGGGGTGGCATTTTTCGCCCAGATGGAATTGCTTCACCAGTTGATGGCGGTCATCGCGCAGCAATCCTTATACTCTCCGAACTCTGTGCTACCCTTCCCTGGCCTAACAAGTCTTCGCCCGGTGGTCCGAGGCTATTCTCAAGTATGGGCTGGGAAGAGGGACGATGGATCATCAAAGAATCATGTCAGGTTTGACGTAAGAGGACAAGCTGGTGAGAACATTGATGGACAACGGATGGGACTCCTTTGTGGATAAGGTTCATTCCATCATTTTTTGCAGATGGCGAACGATTTTCGGCTCCCGGGTACCTTCAGAATCTTTCTACCGTCCGTTGATCGGTGCGATTTGGATCACCTTCTGTACTATTGGGTGAGGAGGAGAGTTCGGCGTCATCGACGAATCACTGGGGTGAGGATTACCATTTTGGGCCACATGTCTTTCCGTGTTGGTGACAGCGGCTGTTGGAGAAAGCCTGGACAACCTCTGGACGACCTCAAGACCGCTCGCATGGTGACAATTGGTCCCGACGCTGCCATATTTTATCGGAGGGGATTTCCACAACAGTCGACTTAAGTCTTTGCCATATTTTATGCATATGGCATTTTTCGAATAACCTCTTCCACCCCTTTCATCAGCCAGGTTCACAGATCTTCGTCCTCGTTGTTATCAGCCTCACAGACATCTTTCTCACCCTGTAATTTCTTGACACATTCGGGAAAAAGAGTGTTCGATTCCTCCACCCGCTTCGACGCGTTTCTGTCTACACCATTTTCTCCGACCAGGAAACCGGAGAAGCTTATGGAGAGGAGATGGGCCAAGCTTCACCTCTGAACTTCTATCCGGCACGAATTCGTCCAAGGTCCCAGGAATTTAGCCGTGGTATGCTTGCGTGGGCGAAGTTGGGTAACATGTGTCCATATCCCTCTGCGGCCTGATGGGTGAGACGAGCTTGCGCATACGATCAAAGAGTTCCATCTAAAGATAACTGGATATAACATCTAAGCGGAGACTCCAAGCCATGCCTTATGTCTGTCCGGGCCCCTTTGCCGATGCCGACAGCCTAGACACGATCCCCAGTTCCGATAGTGATTACCGTGAACCCGATTTCTTGCAGTTTCTTCCGATCCAGCATGAGTCGGCCGTCAAATACGAAAGCAGGTCGGGGACAGTTCGCGTAGACTGAGAGATTAGCGCTGATCTCTTCACTATCCAATGGCCCCATCTTTTTCAAGTTGCCTCTCCTGTTCATCGTCCGACGGGGTGTCCCCGGTCAGATCCTGTGCAGAACCTTGATACTCACTCTTGGCCCAATCAAGCGACTTGAACTCGTCCCATTCAGTACAGACCACAATAGCCTCAGCGTTCTTGCACGCTTCCTCAGCAGATTGCTGGATGGACACGTGGGGTTTGACTGTAGGTCAGCATCTGGAAGGCGAAGGACTTACGAGGCTCGGCCGCGATCGCTCCGTAACTATAGGCAATCAGTATATATAGACCACGCGCAGACATCTGCCTGAGCATTGCTCCAATTAGGCTAGAAACTCACTCGGTCAAATCAAGCCAGATCTGGTCCTCGCTAACCTGAGGATCGTAGATGTTGATGCGGGCCTTTTCAGACAAAAAGTGGCCAGCGATGGAGATCGCGGGGGATTCACGGGCTGCAAAGTCAGCAAAGACCGACCATGAGATAGGACAATGGCACGCTCACTGTCTCCGGTGTCCTTCTTGAATGCCCAACCGAGCATGGCAATCTTCTTGCCGGTAATGGTGTTGAACAAGGTCTCGACGACCTTGTGGGCGAATCGGTCTTTCTGGTATTCGTTCTGAGGATCAGCGTGTGAAGTAGAGTACAAACGCAGAAGGAAGGGACGCACCATCTCGACGACGGCACGCCAGTACTTTGCAACAGCTGGCAAGTGGAGGGATTCAGAAAGGTAAACCAAGTTAAGAATATCCTTCTGAAAACAAGATCCACCGAAGCCCTATTCCTTTAGCATGGGTCTTGTTTGTGCACCTAAAATTCAACTTACAACAGAGGCCTTCAGAAACTTGGGTCCGACTCGACTATCTCTCCCAACGGCATACGCAACCTCATCGATATTGGCACCTGTGGCCTCGCAGATAGCCGACAAGGCATTAACTGACGAGATGCGCTGAGCAAGCATGGCATTGGCAGCGAGTTTTGATAGCTCAGAAGACCACAGACCGACAGTAAGGATTTTATCTTCCCTCATCCAGTTGGCGTAAACGGCGGCAAGGGATGCACATGCATCTAATCCCGATTTGGTTTGAAGAGAGCCGATGAGAACTCGGTCGGGCGCGAAGAGATCGGCGATGGCTGTGCCTTCTGCGAGGAATTCTGCGGGTCAGCAAATTCTAATAACGAGAAGATGGATCAGGGAGAGGAGTGAAAATACAACGTTCAACAGGGGTGAAAATGGGGATGAGGTGTAATTTCACTGACCGGGGTTGGAAAGGATATCAAAGTTGCATCCGGGCTTAGAGTTGGCCTCGAGAATAGTACGCATGGCGCTGTATTGTCAGCTCAATTTCGGAATGGTCATAATTGTATACCCTGGCTCACTCGGCAGTCCTGCATGGAACGGTCGACTTCTCGACCACAATTTTACTGGATGTGGATACTTCAGCAATTCGACGAGTGGCCAGTTGCAGGTAGCTATACAATCAGACCTGCTTGTATGGGCTCAAGAAGCCAATCCGTCAACTAGCTTACTTCAAGTCCGCAGCGAAACCTGCTCCGATACCAGACTTCTTTGTCGGTGTGTTGACCGAAACGAAGATCAAGCTGCAAAGTCAGCTACAATGCCTGTTCGAGACATGAGCATGTTCACGAATACTCACTCTGCCTCCGCAATAGCCTTGTCGACATCAGTCGAGAAGAACAAATTACGCCCCCTTGCCTCCCTCACAACCTCGTCCAGCCCAGGTTCGTAAATCGGTAGATTGTCAGAATTCCACGCATCGATTCGGGCTTTGTTTAAGTCGACAATGGTGACCTGGATGTTGGGACTGTGGGGTCAGCATAAGTTCAGGTTGGAGAGGTTTTAAGAAGAGGGGTGGTCGAGTTGCATCAGGGGGTTTCGCCCCGGTCAGAGAAGTTTGGATGTACCATTTCACAGCGCTGCACAGTCAGCTTGATCAATTGAAAGATTTGATCAAACAGCTGAGAGAAGACTTACATGACGGCGCAAGTGGGACCGCCTGAGATCATTAGTTATATAGATTCGAGAGGGCCGTGCCCAGCGTTTAGACTTCAAGCGAAGGGCAGTGCTTATGGGTCCCTAGAGATCAGACATACCAACATAACCGGCACCGACTAAGGTGGTCAGCTATGACGATATACCTAGCATAAAATACCTCGACAACGGGAGATGAGAGCATGATGCTAAAGCCCGGAATTTTGTTTGAAAAGAACAATTTGCAGCATGGAGGACGGGGTAATCACAATCCGCTCTGGTAGACATATCTCAACTCACTGCAGCAGATCTTTTTGACAACAACGGGCGCCATGTTCAGGATCAGTAAGCGAATCTGAGGACTACCGTAGAGTACCAAGGTGAGGTGAAGTGGTATGGCGCGGTGAGAGATGAATTTTGAGAAAGGTTGCCCATCTCGTGTCTCGCTTCTTTCGGATGCACCAAAGTCGCGTGTTTCTGGGATCGGCATTCGGTCCGGCTGCTCCCAATCGCAACCATTACCAATCGACGCTCAGACTCTTTACTATACTTTCCTATACATGGGTTGAATGCGTTGTCTGGTTGACGTATACTAGGTATGTTTATTTTGCTCAATTATATCGCCTTTAAAATCCTGCTCCCAGTGTCTTCGCTTAAGGATGGTTGATGGGGAGAGAAGAACTGTCGGGGGATGGCGCTGCGAGATGAGTTCGGGTGCAGCGCCGGGCAGCATTCGTGAAGGACGCGTGGATTCGTGCAGGAAGGAGAGTTTGGATGTGGAGCAGGTGTGAATCGATAAGTAGGATCCAAGGGGGTCGACGTATATCCTCACCTGGCGACCGCTATCGGCGTCCTTAGGCCGCGGTCAATCATTTCCCCCCTCCCTCCTTACCTCCTCTACCTCCTCCACCTCCTCTTCTTCTCGTCTTCCTTCCAATTCATGTCCGATGTTCGCAGCAAGGCTGATCGCCTGGCCGCTCCCCTGCTCTGCCGCCGCGGCCTTTCTGGTTTTGCTCGACCTTTCTTCGCGTATGAGGCCAGGCTGATTACCGGTGGGGCAGTTGGAGGGGCGATCGCTAGAGGAAGCAGGCTGGACTTGGCGTAAGGGACGGGCTGGTGAATGGACAGGACAGAGTAGGACGGGACGTTGGTCTGGGAAGATTCGCATTCGATCGTCATCCCTCGGTCGACTGATATACATGTCCCCTACAAGATGGCCGGAGAGTGCATGGGTTTCAGCTTTACCATTTTTAGCAGGAGAGGGGTGTCATATGAGTCGTTGTGTGGAGTGGCAGGGAGCCGGAAGGAGGGCACGAGAGTTAAGTCCGGTGTGGTCGTTAAGGCCGACGGGCGTGAAACTGAATAGCAATCGTAACTCAATTACTGCTCGGGGTATCAAATCATGAAGGGAGTCGGGGTGACCTCCGAAACGCTGGTACTGTAGCTAATGGCTCTGAGATACGGTCCGCAATGATCTGCGACTCACTCCGCGTATTATCGCGGTTTGGGGATAGGGCTTCTCACCCAACCTTACCGCGTTCTTGCATGTAGCCCGTCCGAATCTCGCAGTGCTCCGAAGCGGGATAAGCGTGGTGGCGCTTAGAGAGAATGACGGCGCCATGTTGTCATCAAGACTGACGATCGGTCACATTCCGAATTGATAGAGGAGCTCGAGGAGGGGTGGCGGAAATTGGGCGGTTCGCACGGCAGCACAGTTGCGACTAGCATTTCCCTCTGGGTCGAGAGGAGTGCTGACAAGCCGAAATGCTCTAGGTATAGAGCTCGGGAACGTTCGAGATCGTCGGAGTACGGGGTTTGAAGCCGTAGGGTAATGGGAAAGCAGCTGGATTGCAGTTCTGCATGTCGTAATTGGTAATTCGATGTAGTGGGATTACGGCGTGTTTAGCTTTTGGGTCTCCCTCTTTCTCAGATTTGAACGCCTGGGAGTGATTGGCTCCTCCTCCGTCTTCGCACTCGGAAATTTGTACAGGGCTGCTATGGGTACGAGCAGGTCGGAGGTGGAGGTAGAAGCGATCATCTGATCAGCTGATCTTCTGATCATCGTCGTGGACTAGGAGAATTCCAATGAGGTCGCCCTGCTGGTAGACGTAGGAGCAATGACCGGAGTCAGTAGGCTTGGATCCATTCGATGCTGGGAAAGTGTCGAGAGCTCTATTAGAGAGGTGTGAAGATTGCCTCAGACCGTAAAGGTTTCGGTCTCAGCCGTGGTAGCATATTCGCAGGGATGCCGCTGCCCGGGGGACTGGGGCTTGGACGCAGATTTCGCGGTCGATGCCGTCGTCAAGGAGAGCCCCAGGGCATCCGACTGGTTGACTTCGAGGCTCAAGTAATTGACGAGGATGAGGAAGAACTGGACGGAGACTTTATGAGCGACCGACGACTAGCTCGGCGCAACCCAGACCAGCCATCTGCCCGTAGCCTTTACGACCATTCGGCCTCATGCGTGGCAACCTGGCCCCTACTCCCTTGAACCTCCGAGTGTACACCCATCGTACCTCTGCGGATCTCTGTCCGGCATCAGGAAAGACTTTCCACTAGTTTTGTGTGTCGCGCCACCCAGTGCTCGTTGCTGATGTCTTTTCGCTCAATATAGCGCCTCAGTATATCTTTAGCTTTCAGCAATGCTGCTGGTATGTGCTTAGATTTGGCGTTAGGGCAAGAGACAAATATATGGTACTCGTCAGTTTCGGTTGCTGGTAGGTCGTACATGATATGATGCATGGATACTATACTTCGGAACTAATTCCTGACCTACCCAATCGGGCAAAGCTTTACGTGATAGTGGGCCGGCCTTGGGTTGCGCCAAGGTCGGTGGCAACTGAGAGTTAAATATCTCTCTGCCCCGGATAACATATAACTGCACCACACCATAATGATAATTGCACCACACTCCTAAGGAGAGTTACCGCTTTCGGTAATCTGTAGAGTTCCGGGGGACCACCAAAATCCCAACTTTGAGCGTTCCTCATGCAACTCTATGCATACAAAGTCCCAAATATTAATCGATATTCGGACTCCCAGACACCTACATGTATAGTGTAGCAATTTTCAAAATAAAATGTTGATGCATGCACAAGTTACTAAGTGAAAAAGTGTGGTGCAGTTATAATTAACGTGTGGTGCAGTTATATGTTATCCTCGCCAAGTGGTTTGCCTAATGAATGTATAAACAGAGCGTTCGGAATTTGTATGTGTTCGGACTTTGGCGAGAAAATTTGCTCTCTCAATGCC
>BCKK01000012.1:193517-306615 GCA_001600615.1 Dioszegia crocea | reverse complement strand
CAGGCTGGGACTACTATTTACTATACTATTATTATAGACCCCCACCCTTCCCCCTACTATTATTAAGTAAATAAAATAATAATGGTAAACATTAGCCGCCACTGCTCCAAACACCTTCCTCGTCTTGTCAACATAAGTCCTAACCATCTCCACCAGGCTCAGTATCGCCTCGGACATCTCACTGCCCATGAGCACTTCCATGACGGCTTCCAGCACCTTCCCAAATTCAGTCAGGTATCTGAGCATTGCCGCCCAGTCCAGCTCGAAAGTTTTGGATTGAAGCGATGTGCGATCGCGAAGGAGGGGAAGAGGTGTTGGGGTCTCTGCAGCTGGAGTAGTGGACAGTAGTACGCGCTCGGATACGAGAGCTTCGAGGACGAATGCCAGACCGGCGAGTAGGGTAGGAGGGTGAAGAGTCGACGAAGAAGCAGAAGGAGCGAGTGGGTCAAGTCGGGAAGGAGGGATCAGATGATGCAGCTTTGTAAGTAAATCGACAGGATCATGACCGTGGCGGCTATGAGGGGAAGGGATGAGGGGTATGCCGGATTGACGAGCTGTAAGGGGAGCCGCCCAGGAGTTTGATTTGGCATGTCGACTGGTCCCGTGAGGGGGAGAGCGATGAGTGGAAGGCCTGAGTTCAGGATGCGCCGGTCCATTTTCGATCGAGCGCGACGGAGGGAGGAGCAATTGTCCAGGCTCTGGGGCGGAGGCGGCTGAGGGAATTGTTAGGGGGATGGATGGGAGTGTTCGAAGGTAAGATGTGGAGTCTTGCCTGGAAGCTGAAAGACCACTGCCTACGGTGCTGATTGTAGTCGCAGATGTCATGCCGGTAGCCCTTCCATCCATGCTGGATGTGCGACGGTGAGCGGGTGGGCGCACCCGAAGAGCTCCCTTCTTTTCCAGAGAGTCACATCCCTCCTGATCTTTCTCCATCCGAGGTCGGGCAGTTGTCTCCCCGTCACTTGAGACTTCCGCCTGAGTTCCACTCCCCATTCCCGACACCCCGCTAACCTTAATGTCTTTCCTCACGCCTTTCCTAATTCTTTCGGGAAGTATGTTGCGAGGCTTTGTCCTAGATTTCGCCACGGGAGCACTCGAAGATGTGAGTGGTAGGATCGATCGGCCCATCAGAGCATGATGTCCAACGCCTGCAGATCCGCCTAGTGATGGAATAAGACCAGAATCGAGGTAGACATCCAAATTTGGATAGGTCATTCTGCTTAAGACCCTGTTTCTTGATGGTCCAATATGTGTGTAACATGCATAAGGCCTGTATCTACTCCTGATCTTTGCTTTGTTCAGCCACTCCTTTGTGCCACTTTGCCACCGCCACACTCACAACATGAAACGTAAACACGCGCGGACTTCGATTGGCCTATCAAAAAGTTGAAAATCGCTCGCTGCTACCTTTGCCCTTCACCTGCCTCTATCTCAGCCGCCCTCGGCACCTCTTACACCATGTCTACCACTCTCGACCCAGCCAAGCAAGCCTTCATAGAAGCAGCTATTTCCCACGGTGTTCTCTTATTCGGGGACTTCACCCTCAAATCAGGCCGGAAATCCCCCTACTTCTTCAACGCCGGTCTCCTCTACACCGCTTCCCTCCTTTCCACCACCGCTTCGGCATTCTCGGCCATCCTGACGAAGGGGCGGATACCTGAATTCGATGTGCTCTTTGGACCGGCGTACAAGGGGATCTCGCTCTCGGCTATTACGGCTGTAAGCCTGTACAGAGATAGCGGGCGGGAAGTCAGCTACGCGTACAACCGGAAAGAAGCCAAAGATGTAAGTTGTTGATGTTTGTGCCCTGTTTCCTTGAGACAGTCGGAATACACAGCTGACACAAAAGCACGGAGAAGGCGGATCGATGGTCGGCGCACCCCTCAAAGGCAAAATCGTCATAATAGACGACGTCCTCACGTCCGGCAAAGCTATCCGCGAAGCCATCACTATAATTCGCGCACATCCCGAGGCGGAACTCGTCGGTATAGCTCAGCTGGTGGATAGGCAAGAAAGGGGTCAGACTGGGGACAAGTCAACAGTGATGGAGGTCGAGGCGGAGTTTGGCGTACCGGTCGAGGCGGTATTGCGGATGGAGGATATCATGGCGTTTATGCGGCAGAAGCGACTGAGTGAGGAGCTGGGTAGGATGGAGGAGTACAGGGAGGACTATGGAGCGAGGGCATAGATGAAGAAAGAGGGATTATGAGCTAGGTCATCTGATGAACTGATTGCTGCCTTGGAAAGCTCACTGCTACGCGTCGACACGTTCTGCGCATTTCTGACCAGTAGGTTATCTGCTTCTCGACATTCGGTACACACTCTACAGATTCCGATCTATGAATAACACACTTGGCTTGTATCCCCTCAGACCTTCAGAGTTCTCGAATGCCGCAGGATTTCCGCCCTCGTACCCTTCACCAAAGCAGACATTTCAAAAAAATGGCGCTCAATCCGATTCCAAGCTATACATAGGCAGCCTCCCAGAGCGCCATGGAACTAAAACTTCCCCACGGCTGACCCGCCCAAATCCCACTTCTCGTCCTCACCTCCCGCCACCGCCGGTCTCAGAGACTACACTTTCAGAGACTGCAAATGCACCTGCACATCCTCTATGTATAAAACGGCTATACTATCCCTTGAACATCCGAACCCTGGGACCGATGCCACCTCGCTGTGACTGCGTGTGACAAAAGAATCGGACAGCCATCCGACGAGTACTGCAGCCCGAGTATGGCGCGGGGAGTAGTGCCGTCGAGTGACACCATGTCGATAGGACCGAGGTGGGATTGGCTTTTGGCTGATTATCTGAGGAATTAGCTAACCTCACGTCATGTACTAGACTGGAAAGAGGTGACTGGATTCACCGACGAAGATATCTCATATACTCAGTTTGATCCTGCTTGGACCAGATCCGACTACTGGAATCGCTGACAAAGATGGTAGCTTGCGCTGCGACAAGTGACGAAAGGCTTCGGAGGACGTTGACCAGTGGACCGCTGTACCGAGCCGTATGGATAGTGAGGGGAGTGATGGATCAGTCATCATCAAGCATACTTTCTGGAAGCTGACTTTGACGATATCTCGGCTGTACCGATACCGATCAGAGCAAGAGTGAGCCGTCCGAGGTTTGGCAAGGCGATGCGTATGATCGAAATGAGTTCGCCCAAGTTCGTGAAAAGAGATCCGCTCCCTTCCTTCCCGCCAGCTTCTGGCGAGATCGAGATTTGTAAGCGAGCTGGAAGCGACATTCGCCGAGGTCCGAAAATCTGTCATTCGCCAAGGGAGGGAGTTGGTCGCCGAGACGTGCTGGATTCGAGGCACATTGTTGCGCAGTAGCCGTTGCCTGCGAGCTGCATTTGGATCCATCGGGTTGGCGAAAGGTCTCGAGCGTCGACAAACCGGACGGCGCTGAGGTAGATCGGCCCGCGTTTCTGCTTGTGTCAGCTGCGATAGAGTAGCCAGAGAAATCGGTCGGTAGCGGGGGAAAGATCACTGAAATATTGACGAACATATGACATGAAATATGTGCTGTGCAACTGCTCGATCTTCATCGTTTGGTAGAGCTCCTTGATAACATCCTTCATGCTATCCTTCTCGACACGTAAGAAATTCGCCAGCTCGATTAATCGGAGGTGCCGAAAGATTTCGCGGTGGAGGTTATTGTACACCGCTC
Organism: Dioszegia crocea; assembly: GCA_001600615.1. NCBI lineage: Eukaryota > Fungi > Basidiomycota > Tremellomycetes > Tremellales > Bulleribasidiaceae > Dioszegia > Dioszegia crocea. Next base: position 302,939 of record BCKK01000012.1, on the reverse strand, counting down.
GAGCGAGGCTACGGGGGCGGATGGGGTTGATATCGAAGGGTTTTACTTGGGCTTCGACCCGAGGATTAGCCTTCTGATCAGAGCCCTGTTGCACATTGCGGCTCTGTGTCGATGATGGTGGTGGAGGATGCGGTGATGGTGCAGTCGTGGTGCAGAGGGGGACGAATCATCTACCCCGCATTTCCCCACAAAGAAGAGGTTCCGAGAATCCGACTCCCGGACCGGCACCCTCAAGCTTGCAAGCTGACACCGAACAAACTTACGTTCCCGACCATCTATCGATCAGGCCATGTAGTTGGGACATCGTGATGGTCTCTACAACTGCGCAGAACTACGCCTCGATTTTTGAATCGCCTGTACCCGGCCAGTGGCTCCTCAATCTGCCTTTCGCGCCGGCCACAATCTCCATCCGCCGTTATACTTGCCCATCCCGTATCCCCATCCCAGCGGCTGAATCATCCGCAGATGCAGCACGCCGAGCTGCTCTCGAAGCTATACAAGCAGAAGGAGGCGAGGATGCGCTGGAGAGAGTCTGGCGGGCGGTGAATGGGGTGGGAGCAAATGATGCAGGAGCCGGGGTGGAAGATGTTCTCCGCTCGCCTTGCGCAGTCATCAGTGATGTCGAAGAGATGCGCCAGCTTTGGATATTTGAAGTGCGAGGACCAAACGGCTCGGCTAGGGATCAGTATCACAACGACGCGCTTGATAATATGAGCGGTGAGTCCAATCTTCTGAGGCGAAGATTTTCTGCTGACATTCTAGCCATCGAAGGTGGCTCTGAATCTTTTCAGGTTGCCGACTTGCTGTCCTGCCCGTCTCATCGAAGTTTGTCTTCTTGCCTCATGACTGCATCTTCTTCCGGGTGTGATGTGGCGTGGAAGCCGGGCAAACTGGCGAAATCTTGGAGCTTGTTTACATCGGCCATTGGGGAGAAGCTAGCTTGGCGGAATGGGAGGAGGGTCTGCTTGGAGGGGAGAATGAGAGAGAGGACATCGTGAGTTGTTCCACGGGACGTCAACTGAGCTATTATCAGACATATCTCCCTGCGTCCTATCGCGACACAACATCTACTCCTATCCCTTGGATCTGGACAAAATCTCACGCCTGGGTCCAAACCCACCGACACTATCCTTTTACCTACCCGTCAATCGGCCAGACGCCTCAGCTCTTTCGTACCCACTTCTCCTCAGCTGGATCACCTAGAACGATCGTTCACAAGTCTACTAGGTCCCGCCTGGAAAGATCCGCCCACGAGGTCTTCGGTCCTAGACCGATCCAATCAGACCATAACCTGGGCGGTGTACTGGGTCCAAACATCATCTACAAACCTTTCAGATGGGGCTGGCCCGGATATCACCTCCAAAACTACGCCCGATAAGCGAGGCGTCATAGTCGTCTGGCCTTCTTCCCTCATTTCGGCAACCCCATACCCTTCAAATTACCACTCCCGCCAACCCCGCAAACGCCCCATCGCCGCCATCTCTGACATGTCAACCTCGGATGACCTCATGAGTACTGCCTCAGGTCTATTTGACTTCTTCTCTACGTACACCGAACCTCGACCAGAACCCATCCCCGATCTTGAGGTTGCAACCTCCACAGCTGACGATCTCCCCACGCCTCAGACCGGTACGCGAGGATCCGAATCGTCGCCCGTGGCGGCTGAGGATATCATCGCGGCGGGCGATGCTATGGAAGAGGATGACGACCTCTTTTCCTCCAATTCATCCTCACCCGCTCTCCCTCCCGACGCCACGCCCAATGTACCAGATGTACAAATACCAGACGACCTCGTACCTGGTACGGCGGATGATTTCGACGATCTCTTTGGAGACTCGGGAGAGGAGGGACAAGCTCCAGCTGCGCCTGTGGAATTGGACAAGGATTTCGAGATGGGCTCTCCCGAGGCGGCGTATGTTGGTCCTACCGATGACGGCTATGAGCCATATGGCGCGGCGGATGAAATCACGGCGGAGGACTTTGCCTTCCTGGATAGCCCTCCAGAAGATAGGGCGAATGTAGGACGAGCGGAAGGAGCGGAGACGGAAGACGGAAATGGAGATGAGGGGCCCGGGCGGCCTGAGGTGAATGATGAGCAGCAAGCTGGGCATGACGGGTCCGGCGGGGGACCTCCGCTAGATCAACCCCGGATCACCACTCCCGTCGATCCAGAATCTCCCGACAAGCCATCTGTGGACATCGAATCTACTGAACCGTCCATATCAGACCCCACAACATTGCCAGCCATTCCGGCAGAGCCGCCAATCCCTCCCACCTCCAATCACGCTTTTCCTCCACCCTCTACTTCCGAACTCATACCGCCCTCGTTCGGCCCACTCGATATTTCCCGCCCTACCTCCATTCTCAGTCCAGTCGACACTTTCCCTACACCTGCCCCAACTCCTGAATCGCATAACCTCCGAGACGATCTCGTTGAGCGACTCCGACAAGCCAAACGGCAGAAAGGCGATGGGGACTATACGTCCGGGTGGCATATCGAGGAAGACACATCGGAGACCGAAGAAGGGTTTGATGATTCTGGAGCCCCACCGACGCCCATGTCGGAGGGCAACACCGAAGGGGATGATGAGACTGTCACTGTCGGATCTCAGAAGGGGGGCGAAGGTGGAGGTGATTTAGGCGGAGTTGTTGAGTGGCGCGGAACGAGATGTGTATGTGCAGAGTTGGTCTGGATGAAGGATGATGAGCGGGTATGGGAGATTGTCAGCTGTCCGTGGAATGAGGAGTGGGGGACCGGAGGTTTGGGTCTGGCTACTCTTCCCTCCCCACCTGCATCCCCTATTGCCAAACCTCGGACTATTGAGCCCGACTCGGATCTTGACCGAATTGCAAGGGAGATCGTTGCGAATCGATATTTCCGACATTTCCTCATTCCGAAACCAACACCCGTTTTGGGGGCAGAGTCCGAACTTGGCGCCATATCGTCAACTGGGTCGGCACTGTCCAATCTCCTGTCGCCAAATCCGCAACAATCACTCGAGACAGGAATAAGCACAAGCCGGCCGCTTGGTTCTTGCAACGTCCATGCCGGATTTGCGGGGAACGTCATGCGTCTCTCTGTCGCTGGGCTCAAATACTGGCGGCAGCTCGGTCTGTCACCTGTTGGTGGAGAGAAACACGTCTCCAGCGTTGTTTTGACGGATCTCGGCGATGGGTCACAACGCGCGGCGACAGCCTTTTTGGCCGGAATGGAGGAAGTCTGGGAACAACACCGCTTGGGGACCCACCTCGCCAAGACAGAAAGTGTGGTACAAGTGGCGATGGAATCAATGGCAGATGTGTCCGTAGCTATCAGTACGTCAACCGTTGCCTTTTTGTGAAGAATTGAATGCTGATTTTCAGGCGACCTGGCCCGATCTTGTGATCAAAACACAAACCTCGTCATCTACGTCCTACTCGATGGATCTGCCCGACCAGCCACGGCGTTATCCATTCTACAACACCCTCTTCCCGAGACTGCCTTTATCCACATCATCTACGACTCTTCTATACAACCTCGTCAACTCCCTGATATCGCTATAGATGTGTATAACCGCATCCCACGTCTCCTACATCACATTGCGTCAACCCCACCCCGACCACCGACATACCTACAATACCCATCCTTCACACTTGCCCCGGATCAGACTCCCACACCTTCTCTCACTCTCGAGTGGCCGCTACGTTCGTACGATGTCTTCAACCGCTGGCGATGGGTACACGCTGCCTATACGCGTGACGAAGAGACGGGCTTGGCGGTCGGCTTTATTATTGATGCCGAGGGGGAAAATTACGAGGTCAAGACGTTTAGGACTAAAGGAAGACGAAGCCAAGAATGGCTCAGGTTGATTTGGGAGTTCTTAGTGGACTTTGCGGGACGGGCGGCTATTGAGTGGAGAATGAGTTTGACGAGGGTTGGAGGGATGACGAAAGAAGAGTTGGATGCTTTGAAGGAGGTTGTGCGCGGGGCATACGTCACGCTGCTGTTTGTCGACCCGCAAACACTCTCCTCACCGGCCGGTCAGACTACCACGACGGCTCCGGTGCCCGCTCCTGTATTCTCAGACCCCACCGCCCACATCACTGACGATACCCTTGCCGCTCGGACCTCTACCTATTCCCACCGAATCCCACTCTCCCTCACTCCCGACGACGGAGAAACATCCACAATCTACCCCCTGCTCAGCTTTGTTATCAGCAACAACGCTTCTTCGCCGGTCTCTGAGAACACTCTAGCGACATATCACGTACTGTCACATCGACCAGCGCCGGGGAAAGAGGGGGAAAAAGTGGAGATTTTATCGATGGAATTTCAAAAGATGGTTTGTATTGGGAGACTACGCTTTGGGTTTGAGGGAGGAGCTACGGGAGTACATGTCGCTGCTGTTTTGGCCGTGGGTGGGGTGTCGGAGAGGTTGAGCATGGGATAGGAGGTGGGCAAATTTTGAGCAGGAGTGGGAGATTCTACTATAGTCGGTGGCAGTAGTCTGATATTTCGATACTGTATATGCTCGTACCAGATACCTGTAGCCTTTGAGTGCCCTACGTTCTCTGGCCGGCATCACTAGAGCCGACATGATCGGAATACGACTGGAGTATGACTACTCTGAGTGACCACCGTGAGCGATGCCGGCATGCCGCACATTCCTCCAAATTACGCTCTAGACCATCCAGGAGATTTGCGGGATCTAGGTCTGCTATCCCGCCTTTCGCCTGTAATCCATCTTACAGACATATTCATCAGCTTACAATGTCGCTCTCCGTCATAAAGCCCAGTGTTAGCCCCCTCGCCAAGATTGAAGATATCGCTGGTGCCTTCCGTTCTCGACTGCTTAAGTGGATAATGAGCGAGATTGTTCAGCAGTTGGTAACAACGAGGAAGGAGACAAGTCAGTCTAGATGAAAGGCGTTTCGCTCCGGCTGGCAACTTTCTGCTTGGAGCTCATGCCGACAGCATACCCGAGACCATCCCGCACATGGCACGTGGTGATGACGGTTGGAGACTGGCCAACCTATCTTATGTCCACTCGGCCCATCTCTCCAAACCTGTCGGCCGCTCGCCCGCTGCCAGACCCCTTACTACATCCTCCGCCGATAACACACAATCATTCACCCCGACTCCCCCATACCCATTTCCCACTAAGCTCACTCTACCCCTGACCCCGTGCTCATCCACCGTCCCTTCTTCAGCCGAAAGCAAATGATGCAATTCCAGCAATCTAGATCCGTGTCCGACAAGATATGTCGGAATGCAATCTTTCTGGATTTGAGGAATGGCGATAAGCGGTAGTACGTCTTTCAAGATTGGAAAGACTCGATGTAGGTGCTCCATCGCTGGACCGATGAGATCCTGAGGATTTTCGGGCGGAGTGACGGTCAGACCTTCTGAGGTGGGGTATGTAGACCACCAAGGTCCTCCCATCATAATTGTCAATTTCGTGACTCTGCTTTCTACCGCTGTGTCATCATTGCCCGGAACGGCAGTTGAGTCAAATATGACGCCGAGGATACCTCCTGGATTTAGCGAAGTAGAGGAGCGGGGAACGAGGTAGCCGAATCCCGCTGGATGGATCTGGGATGATGGTAGGGGATAGACGAGGTTGAGGACTCCGACGGTGGTGTAGGTGTTGTGGAGCAGGTGGGGAAGAGGGAGGAGGGTGGATAGTGTAGGTGGAGCAAGGGCTGAGATGAGATGCGAAGTGGGGAAAGTTGATTTTGGGGTTGTGATCTGAGATTTAGCTTCAGCACTGCCTATGACTTACATTTAGACCTTCTGGCGTAGGATCGATGCTCATTGCTGGCTCTCCTAGTCTTACATCAACCCCTCTCGCCCTTATCTCCCGCTCCAATCTCTTCGTCAGAGATCCCAGACCCCCTTGCAAGCCATACAGACTCCACTTCTCCCTCTTCTTTCCTAATTCCCCCAATCCAGCCCATTCAGCCTTCTCCCTCTTCACCTCCTCTTTGCCCTTGGTCCCTCTCATCATCCCCAAGATCAGGCTTCCATGCTTGCTCTCTGCATCCCACATACTTGGGAACGCCGCCCGAACGGACAATTTCCTGGAATCGGTGGCGTAGATCCCATGTACCATAGCTGAGATCATATTCTCTGCTATGCCCGGACCGAGCCGACGGCGGATGAAGGAGTCGACCGACTCATCCGTCAGAGTAGACGGAGGACGGGATTTGAAAGGCTCTGATAGAGCAGAGGGGAGCAGACCGCGGAGTAATCGGGGTTGACGACCTCCAATCGAGCGTAAAGACGAAGGGAGCTTTGTGAGTGTTGAGGTACTTGGATCAAGGAGAAAGCGATTCTTCGCCGCTGGATGAGAAAGTGCGATAGGTATCATAGCGTCTTCAAGATCAAGGTCTCTGATCTGATCGATCAGCACAGAATTCAATTTCAATCATCCCACTAATTACTCACTAATTTCAGCATCCCAGCTGCACCTGCACTTCCTCTAGGTCTGATACTCCGCGGTCCACTCTCAAGCGTTACTTCTCCCTCCACATCCTTACCCTCCGTATCCCTAAAAGCCACATGATGGCGAGATGACCCAACCCATCCGCCTGCTCGATGACTTTTGTCCAGTAGGGTGATTTTGGCCGTCGGGACCGTTTGGCTCAGGCGGAAAGCGGTGACTAGACCCGTGAGGCCTGCTCCTAGCACTGTCACATGCTGAGGCGGGCTCATGAGAAGTCTGGATGAGCTGGCTGAGGGGTAAAGATGGATGAGATTGCTGTGAGATGCCATCGAAGCCGGATATATATGATTCCGGCCCGGAATGCTCTTTTATTTTCCGGGTCCGGATGACATTTAGAGACACCCGTAAGTCCGTGGGCATCCTTCGTATGTCCCAATAATTCAGGCTTGTGATGATGCACTTTGCTCTCATCCATACATTGACAATCATCTTTCTACCTACTCTCCAGCTGCCTGGCTACATTGCAATAGCCCTACTCTTATATTCAGTCAATAAAAATTCATTGCCGAGACCAAAATGTCCGACTCAGAGGATGATTTCATGTCCGACAAATTCCTCGTTGATGCACCCGCCCCAATCACAAAGACACACACGCAACAACGAGCAGCAGACCAGCTGAAGAATCAGCGTCGGGGCCAGGCGAAGAACCAGCCAAAGCTTGCGCAGCTAGAGAAAGAACGGCGAACAGAGGGATTGAGTCGGAGTTTATTCGACAGCGCGTCTGCGTCGGGTGGCGGGAATGGGGTCGGAGAGGGATCTGGGTCGAGTGGGGGTTTGAGCGCAGGTGGGAATAAGGCAATGGCGATGATGCAGAAGATGGGATGGAAAATTGGAGAAGGACTAGGCAGGCAGCGGTCTCCGTCGCCCCCTAGAGGTCAGAAGAGGGACCACGATGGAGGTGACGAGGATGAGGAAGAGGCGGTCAGAAGAGGTCTCGGAGCGAGGGCTCCGCCGACAGCCAAACAACCTCGGATCGAACCTATTCGAGTCTCGCTTTGGAATGGGCGGAAAGGGATATCCGCTCGTTCACCCTCACCACCGCCCCTGCCGCCTTCGTCAGGTCGGAATATGGATCATCTGGATCCTGAAAAGCTTGCAAGGTTGGAGAAGGAGACGAGCGGGTTTAGGGAATTTAACAAGAGGCAGTTTGGGAATAAGGATTTGGAGAAGAAGGCGTATAAGGCTAGGGAGATGTTGGTGGGCTTTGACCGGGATAGGGGCGTCAAGGTGAGTTTTGAACATCCTGACAGTAGTGCACAGAAGCTGACTACTCAGTTTCACCCACTCCATGTCCTACCTTCAGATCCACTCGGTACCCTTCCCCGTCCACTACTTATCCTCATCTACCCATCACAAGCACTCGCTCTCTCGCCCTCCCCACCCCCCGCCGGTGTCCTGGAACGATCACCGAGTCCCCCTCCACTATTCGCCTCTCGAGAAAAGACGCTATCAGCAGCTGAGAAGGTGCGCGAGCAAATGCGGAGAGATATGCTGTCGTCTCTGGATGAAGAGGAGGATCCGATAATGAAGCGAAAGCGGGAACTGGGTTTAATCGGAGCGAAAGAGGATAAAGAGGATGGTGGACCGGGTGGGAAGGGAGATTATGAGGGTGTGGTCTGGCAAGATGAAGTCTCCGGGACAAAGAAGGTGTTGGGGATGAATGTAAGCTGGATATTCTATGCGGTACACCAATGAGCAAGCTGATATAATCAGACCGAAACATACTTCACTTTCCTGCTCTCTCAGCTGAGGCACGAACATCTGTTCTGTTTCTGGTGTGGGTACAAGTATGGGAGTTATGAGGAGATGGAGGGTGTTGGAGGTTGCCCAGGGACAGAGGAGGATGATCATTAATCCGAAGTTGTACCGAGCCCGTGCCGCAAAGGCTCGTATGTATAGAGCGCCACATATACGTTAAGTCGCATGACCCAATTTAACAAACCACATGGTCTCCATGTACCTGCCCGCCTGTCAATACCGTCGGGTCGCTTTCATCACCATCGTCGTCTGTCTCATCCTCTTCGTCCACCGTGCCTTCATTTTCTCTTTCGGTGTCGTACGAAATCTCATCTTCTTCCGGTAATGTCGCCCTCCACACGCGCAAAATCTCCCACGCATCCTCAGACATAACCAGACCTCGCCCTCCCTCGATGAATGCCGTCTCCTCTCCTAGGAGTGTATACACCTCCTGCAAGATGTCCCTTGGTACTACCTCGCTTCGATAAGAAGTGAGATCTTTCCAGGATCGCCGAGCGCCGATGAAGTTGTGGCCGCCATTCGCTCGCATCGCTCGAGTCAAGATCCGCACATGGGTGAATGCCTCTTTTCCATTCATCGTAGTGGTCTCGTATTTGCGCAACACAGCACCGCGATGCCCCTCCGCTTCCCAGCGCGATGGATGGACGAAGTATTCGGGTTCGATAAAGTCGGTCTGACACGTGGATGGGCAGGGATTGTCGAGGTGAAGGTATAGGATGGTGGTGAGGACTGGGGTATGGCGAAATGTATCCAGGGTGTAGAGATCGATGGGGAGGATGCAATCGGGAGTAGGATCAATGGATAGAGCTGCGTATCCCTCGAGTGATAGGCTAGGCCCGGTGAGGACGGTAAGGCGCACCAGGGTGGAAGTGCGGGACCAGTCATCCTGTTGCTTTAGTCCACAATCATCGAATTGACCATGTAACTCACGTCAAGCTCCAATTCTCGGAGCTCTTGGAAATTGGTAACCTCGACAGCCATCTCCACAGCACGACACCCCGAGTGCCTGCCGAAATTGGCGATGGACACGCTCATGTATTCATCCTCGTCGGAACAATAACCCGCTGCCAAAACCACCCTTTTGAGCTTGCCCAGACTGCTCATAGCCCGTAGAGCGCCATTATATTTCTTTGGGTGCCAAGAGCCCTTCAGGCGAAGCAGGGACAGATTGGGTGTCGCTCGCAGGAGTGCCTCGAGCAATGAGGTGCTGGCCGGCCGATCCTGCAATTTGGTCATTGTGAGGGTTTCGATAAAGGTCAGGGGCGGTAGAGGAGTGGCTAGGGGGAAAGCGCTTCCTGAACTGTTGGCGACTTCGATATCTCGAAGATTGGGCATGTTGCCTAGCCATTCGGCGAGGCGATAGCCCTGACTCTGCAGGGATAATTGGAAATGGGTGACAATTGGGAAGTTGATGGGTAGGAACAAACGGAAGAAGGTGCCGTTCTCGTTCCCGTCCGCCTCAAACCAATACTCCCAAGATGCGGCTGGAGGTACGGGTAGTGGGATGAGTGCGAGACGTTTGAGTCGCGCAGCAACGAGCTTCAGAATCTTGATCAGGGAACTAGCGCGATTGGAATCGAGCGGGCCGTCAGATTGTTCGATCCTGACTGACTTGACACACTCCAGTCGGAATGGATGAGTGTCAAATGCTGCTAGAGCGTGTTTGATCTTCGAATCGACCGTAGCGCTGCGGCTTCGATAGTCATTGCGAGATAGACAGCGGCTGTCTGGACCAGAATATTCGAGCTCCTCAGCTAATATTGTCAGTCGGTACAGAGATGTTGATATCCGAACAGGCTCTACGTGTGAGAGAACACTCACGATCATACCCAGATGTCAGATCCAGCTCAGCCCAAGAAGCAGCTTCGCCGCAGTCTCGGAGGGCTTTACAGCTCAGGCTCATATTTCGAGCCGTAGGCAAGTCGGAAATATTCTCCGCAATTTGCCCAAGAATCTCGAGAGGGATGTGAGGCATCAACCTGGATGGCCGCTTCATTGCTGCTCCGACTTCACTCATTGTTGAGGGAAGTTTTAAGATAGGATGATGTACGATTGGAACAATGAAGGCAATTTGAAACTCTAATTGTGCTCGACTGCGCTGAGTCCGTGCGCGGTCGGCTGTTTTTCCCGAGACCGGTCCGAGAAGCCGAAGATGAGGAATGAGGAGTTGGACTGTGACTGGTGTGTAGGCGTTGCGACTGGCGTGCCAGCTTGTACAGCGCTATAAGTATCTTCTTTCCTGCTTACGGTATGCGTACAGGTATGGACCACATAAGGAGATGAAGGGGTCGGAGCGTGTCCAGGGACGGAAGAGCATTCGCCGGGTCCCATTCGAGCGCTTGAAGAAATGTGTTCAAAGCCACCAACGAGCCAAGTCTCAGCAAATAAACACTTACATCCCAGGCGCGATAGTTTCTTCACATATACCGTCTACTGGACGCACTATTACCCGAAAGCCCGCCGGCTAATCCAGGGATATATCGCTCGAACCTCCGTGCTGGCCCCCACCACTCTCACTCGCCCCACTCCCTCCAATGACCCCATCAAAGCTCCCAAGGCCACCGAATAGCAACCCAAACCCTCCAGGGACATAGCTGTCGACCCAGGCCGTCTCGCTATCATCGTCTTGGACATCTTCGTAATCCTCCTCGAAATCATCTTCTTCCGCATGCTCATCGGCATGACCCCCATCGTCTGGCTCGTCCTCTTCGTCCTCCGTGCCTTCGTCACTTTCTGTGTCGTAGGAAACTTCATCCTCCTCCGGTAAAGTCGCCCTCCATGTATGCAAAATCTCCCATGCCCCTTCAGATAGCTCCAACCCCCGTCCTCCCTCGATGAACGCCACTCCCTCCCCCGATGCACCATACACCTTCTGCAGGATATGGCGAGGCACCACCTCCCCTCGAAATGAAGTAAGATCTTTCCAAGACCGCCGGGCGCCGATAAAGGTGCGATCATCTTTGGCGCGCATCGCCCTCGTCAAAACGCGCACATGGGTGAATGTGTCTTTGCCATCCATCGTACTTCTCTCGTACTGCCGTAGCACAGATCCGCGGTGACCCTCCCTTTCCCAGCGCGAAGGATGGATGAAATATTCGGGCTCGACAAAGTCGGTTTGGTAGGTGTCTGGACAGGGGTTCTCGAGGTGAAGGTAGAGGATGGTGGTGAGGACTGGGGTGTGGCGAAATAGACCGAGGGTATAGGAATCGATAGGGAGCGTGCGCTCGGGAGTGGGGCCGATGGCTAGAGCGACGTATTCCTCGAGTGACAAGCTGGGACCGATGAGGACGGTAAGGCGTTCCAGAGTAGGGATGCGAGAGCGGCCATCCTATTGCTTTAGCCCTCGATCTTGGAGAATACTAGGCATAACTCACGTCAAGCTCCAGTTCTCTGTGCTCCTGAATATCCTTGTCCTCCACAGCCACCTCAACAGCACACATGGGCAGCCTCCCAAAGTTGGTGATGGACATGCCCATGTGGCCGTCCTCATCCGTGCAACTCCCCACCGCCAGTACGACCCTCTTGAGCTTCGTCAGACTGCTCATTGCCTGTAAAGCCTTGTTGTTTTTGGAAGGGTACCATGAACCCTGGAGGCGTAGTGTGGAAAGGTTGGGTGTTATGCGCAGTAGAGATTCGAGCGTTGAGGTGCTACCGGAATGATCCTGTATACCGGTCACAGTGAGGGCTTTGATTGACTTTTATTGGGGTATAGTTGTCCATTGGGGAGGTGCGTTTCCCATAGCATTGGCGACTTCAAAATCTCGGAGATTGGGCATCCTGAGTAGCCATGCGGCGAGGAGACGGCCCTGAGTCTGCAGGGATAATTTGAAATGGGTGAGAATTGGGAAGTTTATGAATACCAAGGTGCAGAGGAAGGTATCGCTTTCGAGCCCGTCGGCCTTGCTCCATGTCTCTGAAGCGTCGATAGGAGGTAGCGGTAGGAGTGCTAACCTCTTGAGCCTGGGGGCGACGAGCGTCAGGATGTCGATTAGGGATTCGGCGCGATGGGCGTCGGGTGCGCCATCGGAGACCTCGATACGGATGGACTTTACGCACTCCAGTCGATAGGGATGTGCGTCAAAGGCTGCTAGAGTATGTTTGACCTTCGAGTCGACTGTAGCGGCGCGGCTTCGGTAGTTGTCGCGAGATAAGACGCGACTGTCTGGCGAATCGGGTCGTTCCGCTGAGAAGAGTCAGTGAAAAGAAATCCCTCTACAAAGACACAAGTCCAGTCAGAGAAGATAGCTCACGGTCGTATCCAGATGTCAGATCCAGCTCAGACCAATTCGCAGCTTCTCCACAGTCTCTCAGGACTTTACAGCTCAGACTCATGGCCCGAGCGGTGGGCAAGTCGGAGATGTTTTCCGCGATTTGCTCGAGGATTTCGAGTGGGACATGGGGCATCGCACTGGATGGCAGCTCCTTCACCTCCTCGACTGCGCTCATGATGCAAGTAGGAATGAAAGAGGATGATGTACGATTTGACAGAGTGAACTGGGTAATTTGAACTCTAATTGACATAGTCCGTGCTGAGCCGGCACATTATTTTGCCCGATGGCCGAGGATGAGGAATGAGGAGTCAGGCTATGACTTGCTTGCTCGTGCTGCGACTGGCATGCTCTAGCATCTTGGCTGGTACATGCATGCCATTTTCGCCTCATGACTTGAAGATACATGCTATCTTCTACTAAGACCTAATCATTCCACGGATTCATGGGCGATCCGGTATATCCATCTTCGCTTTCGTCCCAATCCTCGTAATCGTACTCATACTCATGATAGCCATCGTCATACGCATCACCCTCGTCCATACCATCATCCCCTTCGTTATCCTCATCATCACTCTCTTGTTCTTGGGAATCATCCTCGCTCTCGCTCTCTTCAGAATCTGGATTATCCTCGCTCGGACCCAAGGTCTGCCTCCAATCCCGTAAGATCTGCCAAGCCTTGTCCGGCAATTCCATCCCTCGCCCGCCTTCCAGAAACTCCGACCCCTCTCCCAGCTCCCTATACACCATCTCCAAGATATCACGAGGTACGGTCTGGCCTTGAAACCTGGTAAGGTCTTTCCAAGACCGCCTAGCACCGATATACCGATCGCCATCTGGGTGATACATCACTCTCGTCAACACGCGAAGATGAGTGAAAGCTTGTGAATCCGCCTGATCGGAGTATTGCCTCACGATATACCCGCGATGTCCTTCGGCCACCCAGCGAGTGGGAGAGATAAAGTATTCGGGTTCAACGAAATTGTGCTTGTATGTGAGGGGAGAGGGGGTTTCGAGGTAAAGGAGGAGGATGGTGGTGACGGCTGGCGCACCTCGGAGTTGGCGCATAGTAGATGGGAAAATCTCGTACGTGGGGATACCGCTGGGATCGGTGGAAAGTGCTGCGTAGTCTGAGGCGGGCAAAGAAGGTCCGGTGAGAATCGTAAGACGTTCCAAAGTGGATATGCGAGAGAGATCGTACTATAAAATGAGCGAGAGATTCCGCAAAGTCTTCCATAAAGAAACTCACATTAATATCGAGTTCCATCAACTCCTCGAGAAATCTATCCCCAACAGCCGCCTCTGTGACGCCTGATGTGTATCTGCCAAATTCCATGATCTGTACGCTTGCTTGACCCCGCACCTCATGAAATTGGCCGGGGACCAATACGACCCTTTCCAATTCGCTGAGTTCCCTCATCTCCCTCAAAGCAGGATTGCCTTTCGACGGACACCAGTTGCCTCGTATTCGAAGGCTCCGGAGTTTAGGCGCGATATAGAGTAGGGATTCTAGTGTGCGCGAGCTCTCGGTATCATCCCACATGTGTGTTATTGTGAGGCTTTCGAGAAATCGCATGTTTTTCGAGCTGGCAGAGGTGGGAAGAGGGCAATCTTCGAGCAGGCCCGTGGCGCTGCAGATCTCCAAAGTTCGGAGATTGACCAGGTGATACAACATCCAACCCACGAGCTGGAGCGTGCCTCGCTGCGCCAATGCGATTTGAAGGTGCGCGAGATTGGGCAGATCGATCCGTCGAAGGGCGAGGAAGAAATGAGGATATCTGATCTCGGCTTCGGTGATGCTTGCTGAAGATCCGTTCTGAGCCCAGGGTATAGGTAGGATGGCTAGGCGCTTCAGTCGCGGCGCGACCAGCTCCAAGATGTTGATGAGGGATATGGCGCGCGGGTAAGTCGGACCACCATCAGATGGTTCGATTCTGAGCGTGGAGATCAGGTCGAGTCGAAGAGGGTACGCCTCGAAGGCCGCAAGAGCATGTCTGACCTTCGAATCGACGGTGGCTCCGCGGGCTACCCAATCGGCGTCGGATATGGGCCGAGCGGAAGCGAGCTGACTTTCCTCTTGATGAAGTCAGCACAACGTCTTCATTTCGCGAATACGAGTAAAAGGGGACTCACGATCCCAGCCAGAAGTAAGATCAAGCACTGACCAACAACCTGCTTCTCCACAATCCCGCAAAGCCTTGCAACTCAGCGCGAGATTACGGGCGGTGGAAATGTCGGGTAGATACAGCGCGATTTGCTGTAGAATTTCGAAGGGTATATGCGGCATCATACGAGGCTCCGAAACCCCATTTCCGCCCGACATCGTCGACTTGGTCGAAGTCTAGGAAGAAGTACGGTTGCGAAAGGGACGTCTACGACAGGTATTCCTAGGCGAAATGCCAAATGCCGAAAGTGGCAATTCTCAATAAGTGCAAGGGCTCCCACATCATGGCTAGGGTGGGGTGAGGTCAGGTCAGGTTGAATTAATCTCAAAAGAAACGAAAGTGCCATGGCATTCATCCTGGCCAGTGACCACACTCTAATTGCACAGCCGCGCCGTAGTCCGTGCCAGGCCCTTGGGTGAGATGGGTGGTGAGGAATGAGGAGTTGGAGCCTCAGAACGTCGCAGCACTTCCATCCGCTATCTATCGATATGGATTCATCGGTGATCCGTTATACCCGTCCTCACAATAGACAAGCTAATCCTCGTAGTCGTCCCAAGTTCCTGGTTCGTACTCATCATAATCGTCATAGACATTCTCCACATCCAACATCCCATCTCCCTCGTCCTCATCTTCATCCTGGTCATCTTCATCCTCGCTTACATCCTCATCATCCTCATCCTCGCTTGTATCTTCACCTTCCTCATCCTCATCCTCGCTCCCTTCGCTTTCTTCCTCCTCCAGATAATCCGCGGGCAGTCCTGGCGCCCATCTCCATTCCCGTAAAATCTTCCAAGCCTGTTCTGGCAGCTCCAACGCTCGCGCGCCTTCTAAGAACTTCGACTGCTCTCCCAGCTCCGTATAGACCAAGTGCAAGATGTCACGAGGTACGATCTCCCCCTGAAATCTAGTGAGATCCTTCCAAGACCGCCTAGCCCCGATATACCAATGATCGTCTTCTGGATGGATCATCACTCTCGTCAAGACGCGAATGTGAATGAGAAGCTCGGGGAGATAGTCGGGATTGCGATATTGGCGGACGATATAGCCTCTATGACCCTCGACTTCCCACCGAGAAGGAGGAGTGAAGTATTCGGGTTCGACGAAATCGTGTTTGTAGGTCAGGGGACAGGGGTTTGGGAGGTAAAGGAGCAGGACGGTCGTGACGGCAGGCGCGAGCAGGAGTTTGTATACAGTAAAGTCGGTGATTTCATATGTGGGGCAAGGGCCGGGGTCGATAGAAAGTGCCGCGTAATCTGAGGTAGATACAGAAGGCCGGACGAGGATGGTAAGACGTTCGAGGGTGGACATGTGGGATAGCTCGTGCTGCGGCTTCAGCAAGAGAAATCATTTATCCACGAAATAACCTACATGGATACCGAGTTCGGTGATCTCCTCGACAAATCTATTTCCTACGGCCGCCTCTGTAATGCCCAATGGGTGTATGCCAAATTCGGTAATTTGCATGAATGGTTGACCCCGCCTCTCGTGATAAGGGCCGGGGATCAATATCACCCTCTTCAGCTTCGTAAGCTGTCCCATGGGCCACAATGCAGCGTCACTCTCGGGAGGACACCAATGGCCTTGTATCCGGAGGGTTCGAAGCTTTGGCGCAATGTAGAGTAGAGATTCGAGCGTTCGAGAGCTTTCCGCGCCGCCCCACATGTGAGACACCGTGAGGCTTTCGAGGAATTGTAGCTTTTTCGAGCTGGCAGTATTGAGGACTGGGGCATCCTCGAGAAGACCTGTCGTACTGCAGACTTCCAAAGTCCGGATGTTGACCAAGCGATCCAGCATCCAGTCGACAAGCGGATACTGGCTTCGCTTCGCCAGTGCGATTTGGAGGTGATCGAGACTGGCCAGATCGATCCGCCGAAGTGCGACGAAGAAGTGAGGAGCATTGATCTCGGCTTCGGTGATGGTTAATGACGAATTCGAGGGTGGGGGCAGGATGGCTAGGCGCTTCAATCGCGGCGCAACAAGCTTTAAGATGTATATGAGGGATTTCGCGCGCGGGTAATCGGGACCTCCATCTGATGGCTCGATTCTGAGGGTAGAGACGAAGTTGACTCGCAGTGGATATGACTCGAAGGCGGCGAGAGCGTGTCTGATTTTCGAGTCGACCGTAGCTTCTCGAGCCCGCCAGTCGCCGCGAGATATGACGCGGGGGTAGGCAGGCACCACTTCCTCTTGGTTTGGTCAGCAAGGACCACGACTGAGACATCGTTCGTTTTAGGATGAAAGAAACTCACGGTCCCATGCAGATGTGAGATCAAGCACAGACCAACACACAGCCTCCTCGCAGGCTCTCAACGCCTTGCAACTCAGTGCGAGACTCCGGGCGGTCGGAATGTCGGGCAGATAGAGCGCGATTTGTTGCAGGATTTCGAGGGGTAAAGGAGGCATCGTATGAGATCCCGAGCTCTCAGCTGAGGCTGAGACTGTCATCGTGGAGGTAGCGGCTTAGTTGTGAACGTGGTGAGCTTGCAGAATAGACATCATTCCGGGGATGACCAAAAGGTGTTGTCGGTGGCAAGGGCGCCGGGTCGTGTGTATTGACGAATCACCATACTACGATGACCATCCCTCTCCTAGTTGACGGGACGGGAAAAGTACTCGGACTTGACGAAATTGGGATCGTAGGTGGATGGGAACGGGTTGACGAGATGAAGCAGGAGTATGGTGAATAATTGGGGATACTTTTTGAGGTGCGCGAGGAATAGCAGAGGAATGTGGGGATCCACCAGTGGGCGAGAATCGAGGGATTAGGATGCATATTGGAATAAAGGCATGCGTGAGGTAGGTAGTGAGGAGTGTAATTCGCTTCAGGCCGGCTGCGTGGGGAATGGCGATTTCCTGATGAGTCAGAGATTCCATTGCCGCAAGCTGTGCGGCCGACTGACCTTGAAACTTGTCTCATTCAGCTCATCCCAATCATGCGAGTCCAACTACACCTCCTCTATCCCCAGACCGTCCCTCCAATCCATCAGGATGAAGTAGCTCCTCCGTCCATTTCTCACCTTCATTGTCTGGACCCCCTCACTCCCCTCTCAATGCCAGTAAAACGTCCCAAGCTTCTTGCGGCATGTCCAGACCCCTGCCGCCATCCGTGAACTCCGCCACATACCCTGACTTTCGGTACACCTCATTCAACGCAACACGCTCGACGTGACGCCCCTTGTAGCTGGCAAAGTCCTGCCAACACCGCCTTGGGCCGACATATGGGTCGAGTGTTTCGGGATCACGCAATGCCCGGGATAATACGCGAATATGCCAGAAAGCCGGCCGTCGAAGATCATCAGATCTGGTAAACTGCCTGATAACCATCCCGCAACGGCCGTCTCGTTCCCAAGTGGCAGGATCGTGGAAGTAGTCGGGTTCGTCAAAATGGGAATCGTATGGGAATGGGAAAGGATTACGGAGGTGTAGGTATAGGACGGTCGATAACTGTGGGCAAGCTTCAATGCTGCTGATGAAGCGCTCACGTATGAGGGCGACATTGGAGGGTGAAGGGTCGAGAGATAGGGATACGTAGTGGGCGAGTGGCATGCGCATGTCGGTGAGAAGGGTGATTCGTTTCAAATCCACAGCTAAGGGCAGCTTAATGGGCTTAATGGTCAGCTGGTGTCCCGGCGGGGGTCAGATACGGAACCACTTACAAAGAACATAGTCTCATACCTCTCAGCAAGATCCGCATTGTCCAGTACCACCTCCTCTATTCCTATCCCGGCGCTGAATTTGTGAAAATCAATTGCAGGGCTGCGCGGGCCGCCGAAGAAACGTCCGTTCCTCATGACAAGGGTCTTCAGGTGCCGACTCTGCATCAGAGTACGCAGTGCCCGCTCGGAGACTGCCCGCTCGGAGCCATCAATCTCCTAATCGCCCTTGATGCGCAGGGTGGATAGGTTGGGACAGACACTGACAAGAGTCGCCAGGACGGGCAAGCTCCTGTCGCCTTCATCTTGCCCGATATTGCTGACGGTGATGCGAGCCACATTGGGGAGACGCTGCCCGTCCGATGACGCGAAGAGTCTGATGTTGGCATACCGGCTATGCGAGCACACCTCAATCTCACGCAATTGCTGCATCTGCAGGACCCAAGTGTACCGGGTGGCTGCGAGCGGTTCCAGGGCGATTTTGAGGTGGCTCAATTTGGGGAAGGCTATCTGCTCCTCCTCGAGCATGTAGTTAAGCCAATCGGCCGAGAGTGTTTCCATGTCTGGCGACTCGACGGGAAGGGGGAGGATATCGAGGCGTTTAAGCCGAGGAGCCAGCATCTTAAGCAGGGAGACGAGCTTCCTGACCCGTTTGTCCCCCATCGGACCATCACCATCTGCGGGCTCGATTCTCAGGGTATGGATCCACTGTAGTCGAGCCCGATGAGATATGAGTGCTGATACGGCGTGCCGGAGTTTGGCTTCAACTAGCTCGAAGCGATTTGTATATTCTTCGACCGATATTTCGCCAACGTTTACCTCCCAATCTGGTAAAGTCAGCTGCTTATACAGGTCTGAAGGAGGAAGATCTCGTACCATTCCATCCGCTCGTGATGTCCACCACCTCCCAGACCTTACTCTCACCGGCATCCCGAGTAGCCGAGCATGTCCTGCTTAGACTGCGGGCGGAAGCGATATCGAGCGGCTCAGCGATTTTCAGGAGCAGCTCGAAGGGCAAGGTATTGAGCGAGGCGACCTCGGGCGGAAGCTTATCTGCTGTGGACATGATTGGGAGTCTTGATCCTGCGGTAGATGGGGGCAAAGAGGACAGATGAAGAGACTGAGTGAGGCGGGGCCTCGTTCGGGTGGGGGTGAGAATCCGATAGGGAAGCATTCCGGGTACCGGACATGCTGTTCTTCCGGCCCGGATATCGAAAGAATTGCTCTCATCCGGATTTCGACTGCACGCCTACTCGCTGCCACTGGCGACTGTATCTTTCGTGTCGGTAGCCCATGACTGCAAGCACAATGGAGTACAACGCTCGCACACGTCGCATCGTATCCCTGACCTACCATATGACGCGACATCTTTAGGGAACGAACCCCTGATCGACTGTTCTACCGCGATCCAAGTTCGTTCCGCGCTCGCTGCTCCCCTCGCCCTCTGCCTCATCGCCACTTCCCGCGTCCCTAACATACTTCGACCTCGCACCAACACAGAGAATCGGTCCACCTACCTACTGCAAGCCGTCTTTTCAAAGCAAATCTTCCTACTGCGCGTTATGCGATTCCGTGACATCTTACTGGCCGGCTTGGCCACCTCGTCAGGCCTCACCACCGCTCTTCCCACCAGTGTGGCTCCTGACCTTCGGAGCGGACGGGATATCACAGCTGCATACAGCACCGCCGGTGTGTACCGCAACTCGACCGCTGATGGGAGCGTACTCCATCCCGATCCGTGTTCCTTGTACGACGTCCGACTCGGGCTCAAAGCAACTGGGGAAGCCGCGTCCGCGCCAACTCCTCGATCCGACCCGATGACCATGTCGGTCGACGCCCCCAGAGAGGCCTTTTCCCCCCCTTCTTCCGCTGCGACATCCGTTTCTGCGGCATCCATGACTAGCGGCAGCGACTTCGATAGCCATTTGCACTACCACACGAATCTATCAGGAACGAAAGTCCATAGGCCTTGGCATTTGTGAGGCCGGCGGGGCGGCAGTAGGCAGGAGGAAAAGGTCGGAGTGGGAGTTAGTAGAGATATATCCCATCAGTTCCTCTTTTCGTTTTTAGCTGCGACGTCACCTTCCACCGTTAGCCGCAACGTCCCCCCCCCATGTGGCTGAGCCCGGTCATTTCGCATGCAAGTGTCCTAATGTCAGAACACCCAGCTCACCCTATTCCAGATCAATTGGTACATTCAGGCTCTCGCGTGTAGACCCTAATATCTCTCTGCCATCTCTTTCCGCTTCCTCCGTTCCGCCCTTCCCACCGCCTCCTCCATGTCTTCCAGCCTGCGATGCACATCCAGAAACAGATCGGATAGTGCGTTTGTCTGAGGGGTCAGTAAATGACCAACCATGATCCCGTACAACTTACATAGTCATTGTACCTGGTAAGTAGCTCTGTAGTCTGTTGTCTCGCTTGATCCAAGTTACGCCCATACTCGTTGGATTTGGCATCCGCATTCGCCAGCTCAGGCCTTAGAGGTAACAAATCTGAAGGAAATCAGCATGAGACCTGTACGAAGGATCCTATCGTGCCGAGGACTCGTACCAGAGCTCGAGACCTAGCCAGCACTTACCCTCTAGTTGACCAGCACCTTCCACCCCTCTTCCCTTCAACACCTCAACTTCCCGCAAATCTCTTTCCAACCCCTTGATATCCGCCGCCGCTTCGAGTAACATAGTCACTTTGACTTTGTCCGGTATGAGATCGTAGTCTGACACAACTCCTGCCGTATCCTTCGCAGGATCTAAGATATCTCCATTTGTAGTAGATGAGGATGATGGGTCGGGCATGGATAGTAAAGGGAGGTACGTGTCGTCTGATCCAGTTAGCTCTAAGTAGAACAGCAACGTAAGATCCATACCCGACTTACAGTTATCGATAAACCGGCGAAGTGCCTCATTATTACCGCCTATCCTCTCCAGCGTCTCCTGTATACCCTGTACTCTCCTCAGAGCCGTCTTGCTCGACTCCCCATTCTTGGTTGGACCATCCTTTCGGTAATCCGTCTCGGGGTAGATGTTTGCCCCGTCGACCTTTGCTTCAAGAGCATTCAACCGGAGTATTAAGGGCAGCATCGATTCCGCGTGGGCAGTCATGTTGCCCGATAGCTAGATGAGGGGTAATGTCCAGGTAAAGGTCAGATACCATAGCGGAGTTGATGCGCGATGTCTGAAACACGCGCCTGGATGAGTTTAGCCGAGGTTTAAGCGACCATGTCATGCCCTTCGTCTCAGAGGAGAATTTGAGCAGCATTCCTCTGCATCTATACAACCAACCCAGTCCCACAGCCACTGAGACTAGCCTCAAAATCCCCAGGAAGGTAGATAGCTAGACACTATGGCGAATCAGAACAGTACTCGCTCGGCACCGCTCGCGCAAAGGGACCTTTTCGGAGGGGCTATTCAGCTTGTCCTCCCCGCGGATTACCTTGATGCCAGGTGGGTCTCTGTCTCTCTGATCGATTTGTATACTGATCGAGCTCTCTTACTGGCTGGAGCCGCTACTTTGCGGGAGATAGGTGCTGATTTTGCAGTGACTTAAGGCAAATCCCAGACAATCAAGAGGTCTTCTTGTCGCCTGCGTCCGAAACTAGCGTAGTCATTGAGGTGCTGGGTATGGTGGAGGATGATGAAGCCGGAACGGACCTCTGGGAAGCAGCCAAGTACGTCCGCGGATCATAAACATACCCAAAAGGTTTAATTGCTGACAAGGCCAGATTTCACTTCGCATCATTAGCGCATGACAACACCGCCCTATCCACCTCGATACTCACATCACCACCATCCCCTTCCCTCCCCTCCCGACCATTATCATCACCATCCACTCCACCACCTATAATACTTCAAGGAACCCAGATCATTCATAAATTCTCGCACGACCCAACCGGGGCCGCTCGACCAGGCCACGAAGCCGATAAACCCGATACTGTGTGGATCGGGCTAGCATTGTGGAGATGCTGGCTTGAGACGACGGAAGGCAAGAAGAAGGCGGATGTGGTGATGAGTGTCAATGTGAATCTTTCGGCTGAGGGTGGGGGAGGGGCGCAGGAGAGGATGAGGGTGGAGGAGTGGTTTGGGAAGGCAGTGGGCGGATTGAGAGTGGTTGATTGGGAGTTATTTGGGGATAGCGAGTAGGAAGAAGGGCTTCGAGGACTACGGAGACGGGTCGGAAATACCATTGAAAGGGCGCATTGCCTGAGGGGGCTCAGGAGGAAGCAAGGCCATTCTGACCCGATCAGCGATGGGCGGATAGGCACAGTCCACCCACCCCCACACATCCCCATCGGTACTTCTCAGTACGATTTGTTGATGGTAGGATACACAAGACTGCTAGGCTACATCATGTACAGCTATACCAAGCCAACTAGGCTAGGTACTTATACGTCCCAATATCCTCCCCTCTCTCCAGGTATTCTCGCTAGTCAATTAGCTAAATTCCCGTTCAAAAGCTCCAACTCACATCAATCAAACCCTCTATTCTCTGCTTGATCATCGTCGTAGAAGGGATAAACCGACTCGAGAGCTGATGCGCTACATCCGATATAAGATCATTATGACCCATTGCCTTTCGGTTCTTCATGATGCGGACAATACACGCCTGTCAGATCAGCCACCTTGCCCAAAGTCCATCGAGCAACAAACCAAGACTCACTTCAACTTGGAATCTCCGCTCTTCTTCCACCATCCCTTCAGTCTCTTCCCTTTCTTTCCCAGTCTCCACCCTCGCAGCAGCCACCTGCAGGATCTTTATCCGTGCTAGTGGACATGTGAATCCCTCATTGAAAGTGAATGTATCGGTTGATGAGACTTCCCGACCCTTCGGAGACTTGAGTAGCAGACGGTACTTTCCACAAGCGAGGGATTGGAGAGTACGAGCCAGATCGGCTTCAGGAATAGAAGTGAGAGATTTCAATTGCTGAACTGATCAGCTAATTCCTTGCTACTTCCCAGTGGGACAGCCTCAACAATTACTCACCTCGTAACCTATCGCCTCCTCTCCTCCTACCTCCTCGAATGCTAGAAGCACCACCAAAGCCTGAGTCGAGCAATTCACATCATGACTTCTCGCCCTGAACCTGACTCGTACATCGGCCGTTCCAAGATTCCCTTGCCATGTCAATCTCCGGCCTGAATGGCGGGAATCGTAGTACGTTTGGAAAACGCCGGTGGCCTCTGAAAGTGGAGCAGGGAAAGATAACGGGGAAGAGGCGATGATGCCAGGTGGCCAATTGGAAGTGGTGAGGACTGAAACTTGGAGCTCGAGAGGTAGGGCCTACAAATCAGTGGCTAACTTCGCAAGAGGAGTTGAAAAGTAGCTTACACCATGTCTGTTGAGGTAGTTTCTGAATGTATTGGCGCCCTCGGCGGACAGACGCATGTCGTTAAACATCCCTTCCAGCTTTTGGGTGAATTGAAATCCCCTTTACAATTAGCTTGTGGTGCAATCCAGCCAAAGACCAAGACTCACATTTCCACCTTGAGCTTAGCCACCATCCCTCTCTCGGAATCATCACTCGCACTCCTGGCGTATAATAATCGCTTCGCTAGGTGGTTCTTATAATGCCGCTCGAATCGGTCTTTGTCCGACAAGAACCGGAAGAGGATGATTGTTTTCTCCAGGGCGATTTCAATCTCATCTTCGGATTTCTGGAAAATTAGCAGGTATCCTCGCAAAGATAAGTCGTTACATACACTCTTTGTTCCCTTTTTGAGATGTTCGTCGATGAATAATGAGAGGTATTCGGGTGCTCGAGTGTTGGCATTGATGAATGATTGGAAAGCCTATTTTATCAGCCTAACTTGCAGATCAATCTTCAATTTTAGGTCATGCCTCGACGGACTCACCTCATTTATGCTAGTTTGAACAGTCTTGTCGCCCCCGAACGCATCCTCCAATATCCGATCAAACTTATCCTTCAAATCCAACACATCCTGCACCCATCGCAGCGCCACTGCCACCGCGGCCGCACCTCCAGACGCCTTCCCCTTGCCCGTCGCCTTCCCTTTCCCCTTCCCTTCCATCTCTTCATCATCCCCTTCCTCCTCCCCAGCCCCCGCACTTGATCCAGCACCCATAGACCCTCCTTCATTTATAGCCTTCCCCCGTTCCTCCACATCCGCCTTCAACGCCTGCCTCAGTGCCTGACGTCCGACATCATTCGGAACCCGTGTGAAGAGAGTGTAAAGTCGGCGCAAATCCCCAACCCGGTCCGCTTCTAGCATAGGCCGGATTCCCGTCCCGGGCATATGAAGGATAGAGTGTAGGTGTGGTGTGAGGAGTTTGGAGACGACGAGGGCGAGGAGGGCAGGCTGGGTAAGATGGGAAAGGTAATGGGCTGTTCGATCGGATTCCTGCGCTAAACGCTTCTCGACCTATCATTAGTTCAATCAGGGGGATACTCACATTTCGTAGATAATTGGCAGCATCCCCACATTCCAGCATCTCCCCAGCTTCCATTTCGTAGAATTCTCCGCTCCGCCTCAAGAACTCTGGCTCAAAATCCGTAGAGTACACTGATGTCCTCGCTAAATCGACGGCGGAGGTGCCGATCGACGGCACGGCGGGATCTTGGAGGCGGAGCAAGATGTCGACGCAGTCTCGGACTGTCGTACGTGTTATGGTTTCTCCGTCGCGTTCGAGTTGGACTTGGGAGAGAAGGGAGCCGATGAGATGTGTATGAATGGGGTATTTTGGGGAGCGGATGATGGTTAAGAGGAACAGGTGCAGACCGACTTCGTATATGATTGGAACGTGGTGGGCTTGGGTGTAGACTTTGTCCTGTGAAGTGAGCTCAGGTCATCCATTGACTCAAACCAGGTAGGACAGGATTGATCAGAGCATATTGAGCTGGTCCCGAGGTCACCGACGATGTCTGCCTTCTCCCTTCTGCTTGCGTGCCCTCATCCCCTGCCCAATCCATTATTGAAACGCCCAGAGACTCACCATATACCTCAACACATCTTTGACTTTCCTCATACTCCCCGTATGATCCTCCCAGACCCCTTTCAGGCTCTTCAAGAACCGATCGCCCTCCAGTGCCCTCTCCACTGACTCTGCGCCACCCCCTGCTCGTCCTAATCCAGCCGTACCTCCTGATCGTGGGAAAGCGGGAACGATGAGGGTCTCAGCGAGGTGGTCTAGGTGCTCGATGACCAGTTGGCGAACGCCATTATACAGCTGATCTCCGTCTGAGGTATTAGCGATGACGCCCTGTTATTTGTAACTCCTCGGACAGCTCGCCAATGGCAGTGTCCCAAGTAAAGGACCGCAAACCTGAACCAGGGATGATATCAAGACTCACGCTTGAACAATACCATATTATAGGCATACCGATAATGCTCCTCATAGCTCAACTTCGACACATTATGATTCTGAATCTCTTTGATCGCATATGACAGCTTTGTCCACGTATCCTTCATAGACGTGTCAGGCCCGATCTGCATGTCAGCCCGAAGCCACAGAAGTCCCTAAAGAACTGCTACGATGCGCGAGAATGCTCACTTTCCTAGGCGGCCTCTGAGCTGATCAGCTCGATACACATAGGCAACACCGAGCTAGAATGGGTGGACGTACAACTTTAGGCTTGCCGCGCATCGCCGGACGGGTATTCATGCTCATTTTGGCCTCCTACTTAGATCCGGAGACGAACAAGGCGCGTATCGCAGTCTAGTAGTCGCTGTAGATGCAGGAGGAAGTGGGGTAGACGATGATGTATGAGCAGAGTAGAGTCCAGGTTCAATTTCAGGCACGGAGCAAGCTAGCGGAGTCATCGAGAAGAGGTTGATTTTGCTTGTGCGTATGTCTATCTCTCTACACTTGCCCTTCTCCCCAAGTAGGTCTTTGACACCATTCCTGGACATCTGGGCCTCGTACTGATTGCTGAAAATTGACCCCTCAGGCAAAGCTAGCGATATCGAGTCCGCACGTGCCAACTGAAGCCAATCCTCGATCGGTGGGTATTGATAACAAATGCCAGCGCCAGGTGAAGACGTATGTGCTCAGACGGGCCAAGATCATGAGTGACATTGAGCGCTGATGGGTCTAAATGATGAGTTCGCAAAGTCGGTGAATACGAACAGCCCTAGAGCGTCCAGCATCGTCCCGCACCAATTCTCGCGAACGCCCATCCAGCCTCCTCATCGCTTCGCGCGTGGTATCCGCAGCATCAGCTCTGTGCCGACGTCCGACTCTCGATCGAATTTCACTCGCGGATCATTCCAGGATGGACTGACCCAAGAAGACTCGTTCGTTGTGAGTTGTGAAGTACAACTTGTCGCCGCAGTGCACGCCATCCGCTCCCCATGCTCGGACACTGACCACGACCTCTGCGATTCCGGCTTCAACTTCTAACGCTTCCAACGAAATCGATACATATTTCCTGACTAACCAAGGCCCATGAAGGTCGACCCAACACCTAAACATTCTGCCACCCCATGCCTCTCTCCGTTCACGCCTAGCCGACCGTATATAGGCATGCCTTCACTGTTACGCTGCCCTCGGAGTCCAGCAAGATGACCTCGTAGTCCAGAACCTCTTGGCTCCTTCAACACCACCTTCGGGCTTGTCCGGCTTGTTGATGGGGTCGAAATACGTCGCCGTCTCCGCGTCCTCGGCTCCGCGGATACATCGCGCCACGTATCGCTGACCAGGGCAGAAAGACTCTTCCTCCGAAAGATCTCTGGTCGCCCCGCAGCCAGCCACAGCACAAGTCACTGTGCTCCCGGCGGGCTCGATGACTGCCCAATCTTTCGCATAGTGTTTTTGTGATGAAGTCGCATCGTGTTGAGAGACGATACAGCGACGCCGGCTGTCGTGTCCTTCTCTTGCCAGCCTCGCCTCTAGCCCAACTCCGGCTGCGGTTCCTAGAGTGTAGCCGCCTCTGGGAGGACTGGCAATCAGGGCCTGTAGTTCCAAGACAGTGCCCCGGCAGCCGATCGGGGCAGTCCGACCACCTAGGTCCTCGATCTCTTCTTCCGAGTCTGAGTCAGACAAGCACATCGCCTCGCCTCCGCCCTCATTCGGATCCGCCGAGTTGGGGAAGGAGCTTGTGTCATACATGCTTTGAGCTGTAGCCGGAGACAGGCTTTCATGATACCGCTTGAACACACCGGCATCACCGGGTGCGCCCTCTCCAATCATAGGATCTTCCGTAAGCCACGAGTGTTCTTCGGCCGCTTGGGTCATTGCAAAGTGATGAGGATTGAGTTAGATGAG
This sequence comes from Dioszegia crocea, assembly GCA_001600615.1. NCBI lineage: Eukaryota > Fungi > Basidiomycota > Tremellomycetes > Tremellales > Bulleribasidiaceae > Dioszegia > Dioszegia crocea. The sequence goes on along the minus strand of BCKK01000012.1, from coordinate 275,388 downwards.
GGTAGAAGGAGATATGTGCGTGAAAAGCAGAGTCTTGCAATTGGATCAAGAGCTTAAGGACTCCAATGACCTCCGCCTTGCAGCAGGTCAGTTATCCCGACACTACTTTTCGCTCATTCCTTTGATCTTCAGCCCTCACTCTGGTGTGTCCCATGACCCAAACACGTTTCTGCTCTCCTTTGCTGACTCAACTTTGGCGGCCTGCAAAACATCAAACCGACTCACATCAGGACGCTCTTACACATCCGAAATGGCTCGCTGCTGAAGCCTAGATAGTAGACGGCGATTTGCGGTATGTATGTCCGTATCCTGTCAATGAATTGAGTTCTGGAATCTGGGTTGATGTGTATTGTAGACTTGAGCTCTACACTATCGTAAAATAGATGCCTATGCGCAAATCATACACTCATCCTCAGAGCAGGCGACCTGCAAGTCCTCGCCCGACGATCCTTCTCCGGTCCACGCTGAAGCACTCGTGCTCTTGAAGGCAAATTTCTTGAACTCTCCCCTCTCGTCACATGTGTAGTATCTCAAGTCGGGATGAGTAGCGCCCCTCTGACACCGCACCTGATAATCTAGTCCCGGCACGAACTCTGGCTCCGTCGACAGGTCCCTCGTCGCCTCACATCCTTTCACCATGCATGTGATTGTTGTGTTTGGGTGGCAGAATGTCGCTTTGTCTTTGGGGTAATGATCGAACCTTGACTCTGGCACATGCCAAGCCACGGTACCGGTCACCCATCCATCCTTCGTCTTCATCCAGCAAGTGAGCGACTGCGGCGCCGCTGTACCTGGTGTGAAGCCTGCCCTGGGAGGTCGGGGCAGTGGCCGGTCCCTGGGCAAGGTTGTCGAGTCTGGCGACTCTGTCACCGCGTGCGAGAGCTCCCTGGTGTCGAGGGAAGGTGTCTGAGACTCAGTCACAGTCTGATTTCCGTGCTCCTCCGCCTCAATTAAAAAGCGCCCGTTCCCGTTCTCCTCATCTGCCCCATCCTCTGGCTCGACCCAGTTACTTGGACGGTTCCAGTGTTGATCGTCGTATGAGATTGTAGTGAGGTCGCGCGACATAGTGATTGTGGGCGCCACAATGCAGGGGATAGGAATGAGTAGGGGCAGTGTGAGCTTGGTAATTCGACGACAAGCCGGGTAAGGTTCAATGTCTTTGATATCGTTGAATGTTGAGCGAGGGAAGGTAATTTGAAAGAAGGTGAGAGGTACACTGGTCAGATACAGAGATCAAGACTTTATCTGACCGACGCCCATCTACACGACGAATGTGACCCTTACCGAGCTCCGCGCCCTGGCCCCCTGGCCGAACCTTTGTTTCTCGGGCTTGGCACGAGTCTGCCCCTTGCATCCAATCCGTCTCAAGTGTGAATCACCACTCTGCAAATCCCACTACCTTTGATGCCTTATATGCTCTGCCCCTGGACCGTGACGCTGGCACACGCCGGTGGCGGCGCACCTTAGCCTACCCGAGCCCTAGGGCCTGCAGGCCACAGTACCTTTTTCCAATCGACTCCAATTTCTGTCGTCATAGTATGCTTAGGGCACGAGTATGAGTGTGCTCACTACATCTCCAACCCAGTAATGCGCCATATCGACAGCTCTGGACCTCCGCCACTACCGAAAGCTGCCCATCGGGCATCCCGACAACTCCGTCTAGCGCCACTTTGGCGGGATAACGTAAGGGCAAAAGTCACTCCTCGTATACATTTTGCGCTATCATGTCCTTTCGCCCCTATACATCCACCCTAGGTAGGATGAGCGTCGCCCTATCCAGCCAAAGGGCGCTGCCTGCCGTACGTCTCGTCATACGGGACTACAAAATCCCCCCAAAACTTCAACGGGGATTTTCCGTAGCTGTCCTCCCGAACTACCCTTCCTCATCCCGCTCAACCCCCACAACTACGGCCAGAGACGATACCTGGAATCTCCGACATGCAGCTTCCGACTATGCCACCAATGACTTCCTAGAACCCTCCCACTCCCCCGAATATACCTCTGCGGCACTTACACTCCCTTCACGCCCTTTGCAAACTACCGCGCACTGGGCAACACTCTACCCTTCCCCCTCCGCATCTACATCTACCCTCTTCACCCCGCCTGTCAAATCAAGACGATGTGATACTTTAGCTCATCTCGCATCGTCTGGAAATCTCAGCGTCGCTCGGACAGTCTACAACGAGCTCACCGCTCTCCACATCGGTATACAACGCCGAGCGTCATACCTCCCCGCAGCCCTCTCTGCCCTCTCTCACTCCGATCCCAAGACTGGTCAAGCAGACTTCTTATTCTGGCTCGAACTGGTCCCTAACCGTCCTGCCGTCCGATCCCACGCTGGCGTCAAGGCGATATGGGACCCAGTGGTCGATAAGCTCATCACGGAGTATTCGACCGATAAGTCCTTCATATCGGACTTCCTCTCCCTTTCCGCTCGGAAGGGTATCCTACCTACCGTCCTCCCTCGGCTTATGCGGCATTTGGCGCACTATACCCCCTTGCCCGAGCTCAAGGGGCTCATGTCGGAATTACAGGCGGTGTACGTTGCAGGGACGACGTCGAGGCGGTCAGTGTCCGCACGGGCGGAGGCACATGCGGTGTATGCTCAGATCAGAGTGAGGGATATGTGGGATGCGTATGTGCGTGTACTGGCAGGTGCGGGCTGGGTGGATGAGGCGGAGGATATATTGCAGAAGGGAGAGGGTTGGTTGGAGTATACGTGGGAGTACGTCGAGAGCAGGCGGGCCAACTTGTCATCGTACGGCTTAAGGACGCCCGAGATCACTAAAGTCATCCCTCGACTTCGGCAGGCTAAGCGGACTCGTATCAGCCCATCTAGCCTTGCGAACCTCATTACGGACCTCGGAGCCTTACATCGCCTTACCCTCATCCAGCGACTCGAGCGGCGTATGACGAGTACGCCAAATCTGGCCAGGAGAGAAAGTTGGTATCACGCCAACATCCTCTTGGCTCGTCGAAGGGGATTATCCCATCAAGCCATTGTGGAAATGTTCGACTCGCATTTCTCCTGGATTGGGATCCCAGCTACGAACCTATCCCTCCCTCCCACTCCTCCAAATGCTAAAATCATCCCCTCCTCCTCACTATTTACAACTCTCCTTCCATCACTTATCACCCTGCTGGCCGACCCACTGGCATTCCACGCATCTTACCTCGCCCTCACTTCTACCCTGTCCCCACGCCTCCGGCCCACGCCCATCACGCATTCTGTATTCCTACGGGAGATCACCCACCGTCTAGGTCCATCAGCAGGTTTGGAAGCTTTGCGGAATATGATTGAGGCGGGAATCGAGCCGGGACTAGGCGCATTTGAGGGTGTATTGTGGAGTATGGCAGGAAGAGCAGAGTGGGATGGTGTCCAGGGTCTTCTGGGCGGGATGGAGCAGGGCGCGGATATTGGTCAAGGGGCGAAAATGCCTAGACCGGAACCGGGGACGTATAGGGGTATAGTGGGTATTCTGGAGAGGGCGGGATTGGTTGTTGAGGCGGATCAGATCAGGGAGAGGGCGGAAATGAGGGAAGTGGAGGTGCCGAAGCCTTTCCAGAGGATAGTGGCTGAGAGGGCGGCGGAACCTCAGGGCAAGACGGAGGTGATGGAGATGAGCAAAGAGGGAGGAACGGTATTGGCGAATGTTGTTGATGTGGAAGAGAAGAAAGTGGACGTGCCTGAGGTGACGGCGGGCGTGGAGGTAAAGCCGAAGAGACCGTCAGGCGGGAAGAGGATTACGATGAAGATCAGACAGCAGCAATTGGCGAGAAAGCTAGAGCAGGAGCGGGTGCAGCAGGCGATGGTAGTTGAAGAAGAGCCAGAGAAGGTTGCTAGTTATGCTTGAGTTGTAGATATATAGATACCCCATTGTAGATTACGAGTACCTAGACTACCTGAATATCCAATTTGTATCTATGACATGGTTTCTAGCTAGCTATACGACTTTGAGCAAGCACGATCCAGCGCCTGTCTAGGTTCTACAACCACTCCCCCGTGCACTCGCTCTTGCCCCTATTTGTCATCCCTTACAACCTCGACACCCTCACTTTCCAGTCCCTCCACCAGTCCGCCCACAGCCTTCTCCCATGCCTCCTCCCTGACTATCTCCGCCCTCTTCTGATTCGCACTCAGAGGGTACCCAAACCTAGCCTCCTTGGGTGGTTTCCCAAATTCAACCATTTCCGCCCCATGCACCTCCTGATGCTTTTCAGACAAATACGCCGCATCCTCCTTGGTCCACTCTGACCGAATGAGGGAGATACCCGCAATGTCCGCCGATGATGAGTTGGCACTCTCCAGATGTGCCCGAAGTGTGAATGGGGATCGGTCACTGATAGTAGAGGATGATTGGGATTGGGATTGACGAATGGTGATGAAGGCATATCGATGTTTCCCCGTTCCTTTTGCAGGCAATGGTGGTTCCCACTCAAGATGGGTATTGCCAGCAGCAGTAAAGAGATCAGTCTCGCCTGAGTGGACAGATAAGGGTATGTCGGATTTGGCATATAGGACGCGTTGGACGTAGGATTGGGTATCGGGTGAAGGGTGGTCTAGATCGATGACGAGCAGGGTATACAAAGCTTCGTCAGATTCTCCAGTAGGATGATGGAAAGTCTGCAGGAATAGTTGAGGGGGGCTAGACCACTGAGATGCAGCCTGCATACTCCCTGGCTCTACTGCTCCCTCTGATCCCACCATCGTCAACGGCGCAGTGGCCTTCAACTCGGGTAGTAAATCCGGTACAACACCCATCTGATGTATCCGCTGCATGAGCAGATCAAGCCCTCCTTCCTTCTTCCAAGCCCGTTCGGCCAAGTGCCGCATGACCGCCTGACCCATCAGGCCCTTCCCGCCTGATTCACGGAATGTTCGTCGGGTAAGGGGATCATTGACCTCTGCAGCTATTTCAAGCTGCTCGATCTGAAATGAAGGGGCATTGGAGGATCGGAGGTGGGTCAGGCGGTCGTGGAGGGAAGAGCGGTGCATGGCGAGGTACGATAGGGCCGCATCGTACGCTGGGTTTTGGCCGGACGGGAGGACAGGGTGGAATGAGGGACCAGCTTCGGAGGGGGGTGAGGAGGATGTGGAGGTGGAATTGGGACGATTGAAAAGGGTGGAAGGGGTAGATTTTGCGCGCGCAGACGATACGACTCTGGCTGTACTTCTTGCTTTCATTTTGAAGGGGTTGTAGACTGGGTTGATGCAGGAGGGTGCATAGAGGATCGAATTTGGCTCGGGGAAAAGTTAGATGGGCATAAGGCGGACAACGCCGCCATCTGCCAGACACGTGACTTGGCCGAGGCCGAGGCGCCTTCATGCCACTACTTCTTCGCGATATTCACGACGCAGATCTATTGACTGAGTATAGAGGGAGAGAGACACAGTGTGGGAGGACAGAACTGGATCATGTGGTGAAAGAAAAAAAGAAAAGCAAACATAAGGTGCGACTACGCCCATCTCATCTTACAGTTCTAACTTCGTGTTTCTGAGTTTGTCCTCAACACGCCAAGTGCCCTTCTCCAACCGCATGCTTCTCCCCAATTGCGCACGAGACATTCCCTTCTACCGTTTTCTCCTCCTCTTCATCTTCTACCGCCAATGGAACCTCATCATCTTCATCTGTACTCTCATCGTCATCCTCGGTACTCTCTTCGTCCCCGTCGGAGCTGCTATCGAATCTATCCGACTTAGCATCTTAGATATCTAATAACTCACTCTGAAGTCCGCTCATCTATCACGGGTAAGTCTTCTTCCAAAAGTGGCCAGAGATAGCGATTCCTAGGGAACCCAGATCCAGTATACGCTCCTAGCCAGTCGTCCAATTGTGCGGGCCAACTTGAAAACCCAGTCTCTAGTTTAGTGATCTCCTCCTCGAAAACTCGCTGGAACCTGGTTTCCTTATTTCTTGCTGTCCATCCAGGAACCAGCTTATCCATCTCCTCCGAATACACCGACCTCAGCAGAGTCAACTCATACTGCTCATGCGCCTCCCAATATTGCTCACACATCCCGTATAGCTCGCGGTACCTCGCGACGTCATCCACGCAACAAGGCTCAGCCGACCCATAACCCTCCTTCTGCGGCTCGACCCGTCGTCGCTTGCTAACTAGAAGCAAAGGGTAGCTCGTAGCTAGCCATAGAGGCACAGTAGGGCAGTGTTCCCAATCTAGGATCGAGGAGATCGTGCCGTTTGCATCAACGAGGATGTTGGCATCCCGTAAGTCGGCGTGGCTGATGACCATCTCGTCGACGGCAGTCGGAGAGAACACGCGCGATAGATGATTGAGTAGGATGGTTGCAGATCGTCGGTTGCTCTCGAAATCCTCGAGCTCATCGGAGGCGGACAATCTTGCCAAAATGATCTGTTGCTCGGTGTAGTCCAAGACCCGCAGGAGCCGGGCACGTAGCCATTGGTAGGAATTCGGGTATGGTCCGATGGATACTCCATTTTCTAGCGCACCCAGATGATGAGAGTAGGTGATTCTACCCGGTTGGAAGTCAGGTGCGGTTGGCGGGGGGAAGGGGAGTATGCCGATGATGTAGTCGGACAATATAGTGGAGGTGAGAGCGATGAGAGCTTGGAGTATCACGATGGAGGGGTTGAGGCAAGACCAGACGATGCCGACGTGTCTGGGTCGGGGTGAGGGTGGTGATGGCTCGTGGGTGGAAGGAAAGGCTGATGTGGATGATGATTGGCCGAGTCGGAGGATAAGCAGAATGATGCTCGTGCAGATCACGAGGAGTAGGCAGAGGGATAGGTGAAGGATGACGGCGAGTGTGAGGACAATAGCTCTGTATCCGGGACATCCGCCTGGTTTGGCGGGGTGTACGGGCCGGATGAGGGATCCGATGGTGCCGAATCTGATACCGTAGAGTTGTGCTTGGAAAGCGGCAAGTCTGACCGTAAGCATGAGAACGCCTATAGACTCACTGTATCGTAATTCTCTTCTTCTTGTCAAAAGATAGACCTCTCCAGACCTGATCCAGGGACTGGCCCGGTACGAACTCCATAAATATCCAAGGGAATTTGAGATCAGTCATATTGGAGTTCTCAAAGGCTATCACACTGGGTATAGGAATGGACGTCTAATCAGTCAGTGGGAGAACTATGACAAAACGTACCCTCAGCCGAACGCATTCCATGGTAGCCGTCTCACTCGACACTTTATCGGGATCCACCGGGAGTGCCACCCGGAATATAAACCGCTGCGTTCCGGTTGTCACAGTGTACACTTTGTTAAAGCCGCCTTCTTCCATGTATGCGACTTGGATTGCAGTATCGGGGGAGAGACCAAGGACCCGACGAGCGATGGGTTCAATTACTGCGATATCGGGTTGAATGGCCCATTTGGGTGATGAACCGAATAAGGGATGGTGGTCCCATGTGAGCCCGTATGGTGTAGAAGGCATGATGAGATGATGATGTGTGGTGTGAAAGATGGGTAGTGGAGAACGCGACTTGGATTTGTATCTGAATTATACGGTGTCAGCATGCCTTTCGACTCAAATATAAGGCGCGGAGCCGAGATGACTGACCTGAGTAGAAGGTGCGATCCGACCGGGTTTATTCAGTCCGAGTAGAAAAGGAATGATGCTAATGAGACGTAAGGTATAGGACGAATTAGGGAACAGTGAAATTGAAAGGCTGCAAAAGGCTCGAGCTTCTCAAATATCATGAATTGAGTATCGCCAATAAGGCGGATCCTACTGATTCATGGCATTTTAGCCCTATGAGATCAGAGACGGTGGTCTCGAGCAAGAACGGATCACTGAGAATTGTTGGTACGGTCTGTTCGAGGGAGTTGAGACAGTTCTCAGGAGGCGAAGTGTGGGGCATGGATCATCTCTTCCGTTTATCGGCACCGCTACTTCTGGATGCTCGTCGACGAGCTATTAAAGAAATGTAAGTGATGTATCTGTCCTGCGGACCAGCCTGTATCGGCGGCCCTGGCACAATTTTCTAGATCGCAAGACATGTAGAGTATATAACTATCGGTCACCGGTCAACAGGTGGCCAGCCAACAAGTTCACTCTGCTACGAGAATTGCTACTTCGGGCAAATCGAGGAAGGAGCCGCTTCCGACGGAAAGACAAATCTTGGGCTATCCAGTGCAAGAGCTGGCTGGTGTTGTCTGTGGTCATATGCATAGAACTAGGAAGAGTTAACCCCTCGGAGCCGCCTGTCCAGCAACAGAATATCAAAAAGACCTGCTGAAGCTTTCTGACAACAGATCATTAACATCTAATCGTCTGATGCGCACGCACCCCGACGCGCCCAGTGGCCCACGGCAGATCGGAAGTCACAATACTCATCATCTGCTCCATCCTGCTCTACTCATCAGACCTGAAAAAGTCAGCATTGTACGGAGGGTGAAGTGGCGAGACTTACTTCTCCTCCTCATCGTCATTATCGTCCCCGTCCCCGTCCTCATCCTCGTTCTCGTCCTCGTCCTCATCATCATCCTCATCTTCTTGCTCCTCATGGACCAGACTATCCTCCTCAACCACCGGCCAGTACCTTCCCCCTCTTGGAAAGCCATATCCTTCATACGCCTCAAGCCAACCTTTCAGAGCAGTGACGTAGATCGGACCAGCGACACCCGCCTCAAGAAGACAGATCTGCTGCTCAAAGACCCGCTCAAACTTGCCATCCACATACTGAAGCTTCCAACCTGGAACCAGCCTATCCATCTCCTCCACATAGACAGCCCTCAGTAGTGTCTTTTCATACTCATCCTTCGCCTCCCAATACCTTAAAGCCACTCCGTCCAGATCACCGTACCTGGCCGGATCGGCCAAGTAGAATTCCTCTGCTTTGCTGTATCCCTCCCTCGTACGCTCCACCCGCCGCTTGCGACCGACAAGGAATTCGGGCAACTGTGCGGTGTACCACAAAGGCAGAGTGTGTGAGTGTTCCCAGTCGACTATAGATACGATCGTACCATTTGTATCGACGAGGATGTTGGGTTGGCGCAGATCATTATGACGTAAGATCGTCTCCTCGATGGCAGTCTGGAGGAAGATGCGTGGTAGATGATTGAGTAGTAGAGTCGCAGCTTGGGAGAGACTTTCGAGTTCCTCCGTATCGTAATCGTCGGCATCTTCATCTGGAGCAACCTTAGCCTCCTCGATCTGACGCTTGGTATAAGCCAACACTCTGATCAACCGGGCACGTAGCCAGTGATGGGAGTTGACGAATGGTCCGAGAGGTTCTCCTTGCGCCAGCTGAGATAGGTGATGGGCGGATGTCAGCCTATCGGGATATAAGACGCTGTATGATGTGGCCGATGTGCCGTTGTTGAGCGTCGGGGAGCTCGAGGTTGCGTCGGAGCAGACGTGCGCGGATGAAGTACGCAGGTCGGGGAAGGCCGAAGCTGAAGTGGCAGGCGTGGTGGGATCAAGATGAGGGGCACCAAGTGGATAGAAGACGGAGTCGAGTGTCGCACGGGTGGCACTCGTCGGGGTCAAACGTTGTGTAAGGCTTCCAATGGTGGCGAACCGCTTCGTATATAGTTGAGCCTGATACGAGGCAAGCCTGCAAGTGTCAGCTCGCATCAGCTCTCTGTGACTCACTGTAGGGCCAAAGCCTTCTTATTATCCATTGGTAGGTGTCTCCAGACGGCGTCAAGGGACGCGTGAGGTATATACTCCATATCACCCATGGAAACCGCAATTCCGTCATGTGGGAATTCTCAAAAGCGACAACTTTGGGGATGGGAAGTTCGGTCTTTTTATCAGCAAGGCCGGAGAAATAAAATGAAAAGCCTACATTTCTTCGTACGAACTCCATCGTCGCCACCTCGCTCGCCACCTTATCCGGGTCAACTGGCAGAGCCGCCCGTAGAATAGAGCAATGTCCATGGACCTTGACAATATAGAGCTTGTTTAAACCACCTTGGCGGAAGAAGGCGATTTGTAATTCGAACTCAGCAGCGGGTCCAAGAACTCGCTGAGCGACGGACGTAAGAGCGGTAATATCAGGTTCAACCGCCCATTTGGGAGCTGGACCGAAAAGGGGGCTTGAGGTCCAGATGAGACCGTATGGTGAAGCCATGGTGTAGTGTGATGGGAGTCTAGGCAGTTATTGCGTTAGTTATATAGCGCAGCCCAGTCTCGGTGGCGAGTCACGAGTCACGATCGAGTCGCGCTGACTCCGGAGCCGAGGGCCGAGGTCGGCACGTGAGGTCCGGCTCCTCGCGCAATTGCAACGACCAAATCAGTGACTATGCTTCATCGGTCTCCTACTGGCATTGTTCGGGACTGTTCAATCATTCTAGATGATATTTCCGCTTGCATTATCCAGGATTAGTCATGATGATACTGGTACGATAGGCCTGTTACATACCATTCCCTAGCTGCAGCTCCACATTCCTCACACATTTGGCGCCACTTTCAGTTGTTTTCGCCACTGCCGTAAGCGCATTCTAGCACCAAACGGAACTATTCTATGCAACTCTTACATCCCCCTCACAACCTATACATACACCTCATTCTGATCACCCAATAATAACCCCAGCGTCCCCAGCACCCGGTCACCGGGAAGCGGAATGACAGATTTACCTCTCCCTTCCCTGCCCACTCTCAAACGTCCCCGGTCAACCTCCAACCCCCCTTCACCTACCGGCTCTTCGTCCTCGAAAAAGGCGGCTTCGGAAGATCTTGTTAGCTCGCCTGCGCCGCCAGCTTTAGAAGCTGCAGCGCGATTTGAAGTGTCGCCTTTGTCAAATTCGATATTGGCCGAGGAAGGCATGACGGGCACTGTTGAGCCCGAGTTCGAGGGGAGCTCAGGACGTACGGATGTGGATGTGGGAAGTGAGTGGGTCAAGAGGACGGAGGAGGTACACCTGGATGAGCGACAGCCAGAGGGGGTGAAGGGATTGAGGAAGGAGAAGTATGAAGAGCTGTATAATGCGCTACTATGTACGTTGACCCTTTGCTGATGTTGCCTGGCTGACGTGTAGCTTCGTCACCTCCTCCATTCAAGGCATGGGAGCGGTATTATCTGGTCCCTTGCAAACTCCGAGACGACCTCAAAGCGGCTGCCTTCACCGACGATGCCACGGATGTTGAGGTCAAGATTGACATGACCCCGTTGTTGGAGGATACAACTGGAGAGGAGCTATCTGTTATCGACATACAGGCGCAGAATCACGGGACGACGGGTTTGATCGCGAAAGGGAAGAAGGAAAGAGTGTGGGATCTGAAGCTGGGACAAGTGGAGGATGAGGATTTCGTCTACATCAGCGAAGCGGGTTGGACAACGCTTGCGTCAGCGTAAGTTGTTTCCTACCCTGGTATTCAATCTTAGCTGACTTCCAGCCTCAACGCAACAAACGGTCCCTCCCTATCACGCTTCTGCCTTCCTGGCGATAGAATCCAACTCGTCATGCCAATATACACCCTCTACCAAGTCCTCCCATCTGCCCAAACAACCAATCCCCCTATCCGCTTCACATGCCCCACCGAAACAAGCATTCCCATCTTTGTCCGCCTTCTCCGCTCCCTCCTGGCCGAAACCACAACCGTTGACAAATCCTCTCCTTGCCGAGTATGGCAATTCGAATCTCTCCTCGCGTCGGAGAATAACGATGTTGGCGCCCAAGCAGCACTACAAACCTCCATCCTTACCCCCGCGCTCGTACCTGCACTCGCCAGCAAAATGGTTGCATCATCAGGCGAGACTGAAACGCCCGATACATGCGCCATGCGACATTTCGAACATGGCGATGCGTTCATTTTGGAAATGGGCACTAAACTTTCTGGGGGAGATACGGATTGGGTCCTTGATATCGGCTCGTCTGGCGAGGCTTTCGTCAAGCCCACCATCAAAATGCCACCTGTGCCTACTGCGCCTCCACCATTGTTCTCTCAGCCGGCGAAGTATGGAGGAAACGCGCAGAGTTCTTCGGCGACTCAGGTGGAACCTACGGGTTCATTTGGGATGACAACCCGGGCTCAGACGAAGAAGGTGGCGAGGACTCGGGGTTTGGTGGGGCTTGTCAATCTGGGGAATACATGCTTTATGAACTCTGCGACCCAGTGCTTGAGCAATACTGTCGAACTGTGCGACTATTTCTTGTGTGAGTTAAATGCTGTCGAGAAATCAGCCTTTGGGCTAGAGCTGACAGTACAGCTGGTGTCTACCGAGAAGAACTAAACAAAGACAACCCTTTGGGAATGTACGGCCAAGTCGCCGAAGCTTTCGGTGGCGTCGTCGAAAACCTCTGGAACTCCTCGTCCTCATCCTTCTCCCCGCGTCAATTCAAACAAACTACCGGTCGCTTTGCTCCCCAATTTGCGGGTTATGGCCAACACGACACCCAGGAGTTTATCGCGTTCCTCCTAGATGGTTTACATGAAGATCTGAACCGGATTCAGAAGAAGCCATATGTCGAGAAACCAGATTGGAAAGCTGGAGGTGGGAACAAGGAGCTGGCGGAATTGGGTAAAGAGTGCTGGACGGGTTACAAGAAGAGGAACGATTCTGTTATTGTGGATTTGTTCCAGGGACAATTGATGAGTACTTTGGTCTGTCCAGAGTGTCACAAGGTGAGTCGCTGTGAGTATGCATAGGCGAACGACAACTGACGATCTGCAGGAATCCATCACGATGGACCCATTCATGTACCTCACTGTCCCCCTTCCTATCGCTCAACACCGCGAATTCAAATTCCAATACGTCCCCCGCGATCCCGAAAAGCCCCAGATCAAGGGCAAAATCCTCGTACCCGCCAACGCATCTTTCAGCCAGGTCAAAGAGAGATTAGGCAGTCTACTTAAATGTAATCCTCACCATGTAAGCCACCTTCAGTATGTCAAGATATCAAGCTGACTCGTAGCTTATCGGCTTTGACCTATGGAACAACTCAATATACGCCTGGTGGATCGACTCCGACCACAACGGCGAAGCGAAAGACTCTGACGAAGCCGTCTTTCACGATGTCGGCGTTCCAACCTCTTCCACCCGCAAATCAGTTGGGACCACCGCTACCGACGGATCCATCACCGTGCCCGTCTTTACTTTCAGAACGATGGAAGCGTTTGGCCGGCGCGCTATGGAGTTTTCACAGGAATGCGATCTGCCGCCATTCTTCATCACGCTCTCCAAGGCCGAAGCGGCTGATACATCGGCGGTCAGGGAGGCTATCGCCAAGGGGTATGCGAGGTATATGGGAGAAGAGGCGTATGCTTCAATGTGGGTCGTGAGCGGGTCGAAGCAGGCTTCCGTCCCTGTCCCGGAGGAGGCTCCAGTCGAGCCCTCAGCGACCCTTGTGGAAGCGGTAGAAGGAGAGGCGGAGAAGGATCCTCAAACCAAAGTCGCCGAAATACCCGTCCCGTCTGACGGGTCGGAAATCGGCTCTCGACCCGCTTCCCCTCTCCTCGATATCCGGTCCAGCACAATCCATCACAATGCCTCTTCGGCTTCATTGTCCACTCTCGCCAGTACCAAGTCGGGTAAGATCGTACCCCGTGCAGACCTCTACAAGGTCCACGTCGCCGATGTCTCCTCGGCAGAGGGCGGAATGGGCTCCCTCAACCCTTTCAAAAAGAGCAAAGACAATGTCGTCCCTCTTCATAAAGGCGCCACTCCTCGATCCATCTCGAACCACTTGTCGTCCCTCGAAGACAGGCGGAAAGAGAAGAAGAATCTTCTGGGTCGATTGACGAGCGGAATCTCATCCATCGTTGGCGGTAAAGATGAAGTCGAGCCTGAATCGGCAAACGGAACCGGCACCAAAGATGCCGCGTCAAATCTCGTCGTTCGTCCTGGCGAGGCAATCTATTGCGAGTGGTCACCCTCTGCCTTCCGGGAACATTTTGAAACATCCCGCGAAGTGGTAGACTTTATCGACCCTGCCATCGAGAAGGAACGCGCAAAGAAGAAGGAGGGTAAATCCATTTCGATTGAGGATTGCCTTGATGAATTCTCGAAAGAGGAGACATTGGGCCAAGAGGATTTATGGTTCTGCCCCGTGTGCAAAAAGCATCAGGCGGCGACGAAGAAGTTGGAGATTTACAAGGCGCCAGATATCCTTGTGATCTGCATCAAGCGGTTCGGATCTAGTCGGCGATTATCTGATAAGCTTGATAATTTGGTCAATTTCCCCATTGATGGTTTGGATTTGGAGGATCGGATTGGGGAAAGAAAGATTGCGAGGGAAATGAAATTGACGGCGGAGGAGGCTAAGGAGTTTGGGATGGAGGGTGATAAAGAGGAGAGTTGGGTGTATGATCTTTATGCGGTGGATAATCATTTCGGAGGATTGGGCGGGGGTCACTATACGGCATTCTGTAAGAATAATGAGGATAAGGAGTGGTATAACTATGACGACTCGAGAGTGTCAAAAGCGGACGAGAAGAGTATCCAGGTCAGTCTTCTGAGATTCCATAGGATAATGCTGACTTCTGTAGAGCCGAGCAGCCTACCTCCTCTTTTACCGCCGAAGAACCGTCAGGCCTATTGGCGGTATCTCGCGCGCGAAAGCAGTCGAGGCGTTCTCCCGTAACCCATCTCGCGCTGCATCCCCTGCGCCATCATCACCTACACTTGGCCCCTCCACGCTCCGAAATACCTTCAACGCTACCGCCTCATCATCATCCCCTGCCGACTCCCCTCTATCCTCATCCCCCATGTCATCAGATGACGATCGTCTCCCCTCATACTCCGCCCGCGGCAGCTTCAGCCCACCCATCTTCTCTCCTCAGCGCTCCCCATCACAACCTCAATCACAAAACGACCCGTCCGTCCTTGACGTCGACTATAACGATGAGACACAATCCCGAAACAGTTACGGATATCCCACATCCACTTTCGTTTCCCAAGGCCAGCCATATGGCGGTGTCAATTGGGGCACAACATCATCTTCCCAGCCCGGACCCGTTCGGCATACGTTCGACATGGGTACGAGCCAAGATACGTATGGCGCCCCGCCCAGTCCTCCGGCTTCGGACGACGGGATGAACTTTGAGAATCTGAGAGCCCGGACTGCGGCGCAATTCGCAGGAGAGTCTGTATCGGCAGATCATCCGGCTTCGGAGGCGCTAGCTGGGTCAGCAGGGATGGATACGGACGCGGCGGTATCGGAGGTGGACTCGCTGGATGTATTGATGGAGAATGCCCGTCAGAAGCGGGCTGGGGCAGTGACGGAGAGTGGACTAGGGGAGGAATATGGCGTCATCACGCCTGAAAAGGTCGAGGTGGATAAGGGTATGGAAGTGGACGGAGAGATGGACGGTGGCGAAACGGCTTCTCCGACTCTGGTCGAGTCGAGTGGGACTGCGGATGGGGTCAAGGAGTAGATTGGGAGATTGGGGAATATTTAGGGAATGGACTTTGGGCGAGGGGATTTCAAAAAGTTTTGGCCGGTCGGCTAAGTTAGTAAAGTGGTTGTGCATATCAGGTGATGATGTGTTCTGGTTTCCCTCGTGTCACTGACCTGGCTGACGGTCTGATTCACCCTGCCGTCTTTCTGACTGCCTACAAAGTAACACCCACCCAGATGATATTGATTCATAGTTACGTACCTTGCCTGCCGTCCTAATGATGATACCGCTATCAATTCTTCTCTGGCTATGTAAGTCAATGATGTAAAGATCCTCCGTCGAATTTTGCCTGTCTCCAGATACATAACTCCTTTGTCCCAATCCCTTCCGATCCATTGGCCCGTCTCTGCTCACAACGAACAGCACCGCCAAAGGCCTCCTAGCCTAACCTCTTTGCATCCTCGTCTTGACTGCCGCTCGATCTCACGAAAGCCCTCCAACTCGACCGCCTTTTCCCACCCCACCACCCCTTGTCTAATCTCTACATCCCATCACGCTTTCCCAGCGGTGATGGCTCCCCCGGAAGGACCCGTACCGCAGGCTCCGCAGATAGGGGAGTCAGCAGACGGGCTCCACCGGATGCGGTCTTTCTGGCCGTTGTCGCGAGTACGGCGCGAAAATCGTTGGGCGCGATCACCCATCTCGCTAGCCATGGTGTGCTGCTCTAGGCTCGACAAGCTAGGCCCCGGGATATCAAATCTCCTGAGTGGTGCCCCGATAATGCCACCGCCAAACTCAAATTTATTCAGCTTCACCTGAGGGAGAACGCCAAAGCAGGCGGTACTGCAGTAGATGTGAAGATCGATAGGATCGACCCCATCTTTAACACTGGGATAAGCGGCGTGTCCTTCGATTGAGATTCCCACGTTATGGGCCAGGTGTGCCCATGAATCCGTCGCACTAGCCTCGGACACCCATCGTACGGGACGAATGTTTGATATCGGGCCGACGTAGAACTCCGCCAAGTCGAAGTGGACTATGGGATGGAAAGTGGAGGATATTGGAGTGGATTTGATCACGTTGTCGAGTGAGAGTGGCCCGGTGGCATCACGTATGCAAACATGTTTGAGAGCTCCGCTGGAGGACAGAAAGGAATCGAAGAGGGAGTTGGAAAGCTGTTCCCAAGGCTGGGTACCCTGCCGGAGTTTCATCACGCGGTGTCGCCCCCAGATTTCTTCCTCCTTCTTGCAGATCGAAGCAATCGCCAGGGTATCCATCCTAGGAAAGACTTCTGTCATGGATAGGTCCTGCAATGACTTAAGAGTCTTCACCAGACCGTTGATCTCTGCATCGCAGTCTGCCTGCTTCACCTCCTCCACTTCTTCTGATTTCACACCATATCGAGCCCAGCGATGGTTCATATGAGACGACGACTTGGAGGAGAAGAGCTCGAAGTAGGTAGGATGCTCGCCTTTGGGGGCATACTCGATTCGCAAAGTGCGGATCTTCGAAAGAAGGCTTTTCTTCGAGGGGGTACGGAAGTTGGCAACGAGACCGAGAAAGTTGTCGGTAGTGACGTGAGTGTAGAGGAGAGTGGAGGTGATGAATCCGAAGAGCTGTATAAGATCAGCAACAATACATTATGCCTTGATTGATATGAGATAGCCCACCTTGCAGACCCGGGCAGTAGCGCAGAGGTATGGCTGACGCAATGCTGATCGAGGTGGGTTGGAAAGGGTTGGAGGGATGGGATTTCGCAGGAAGCTTAGAACAACCACCCATATTTCGGCAGGGACGATGACGGCCATGTTTGGAAATCCTCCAGTGTTGACTAGAAGGGTGAAGGGATGTTATTGGGAGGTCGATGTATGGATGATTGGGTTGATGAAGGCGAAATCAAGCTTTGCTTCTCGCCCGTGCCTGACGCGTTTCAGGTTGACTGGGGGTGTGCCACACTGCCACACTGCAACCCATGCTGCCATCCAGAAGGGACTCTTATGGCATTGTTGTCGAGCTGAGAGCTAGATAAAACCCTGAGAGATGTATGCGCGAGATCAACTTGACTGCTTTCTAACTAGACAGTCAAATGTCTGCTTCACCCCCGCCCGGTCCCGCACCACCCGCTTCCCCTACACTTCGTTATCGCCATGCCATCTCCATCGCCAATAATCACTCCTTCACTTCGGAGGACCTGACCCGCATCCCGGACACATCGGCATCTCGGCTGACGAGCTCCATTGAACACTAACATAGCTCCGACGATGAAGCCGGTAGTAGTCCTGGGCACGAGATCCGAGCTCTTCCGCCATGGTAGCTTGTCTCTCTGCCGAGAGAGCAGGACCACCAGCCTGAAGAGGCAACATCGGAGGTCCCAAGCATTGCCCGGCCCAAGGCGCAGATTTCTCAGCGTGCGGCGGTATAGTACCGTAGATACTGGTGCTGCAGAAGATCTCAAGATCGAGCGCGTCGGATGATTTGCCGATTCCGGGCATGAAGGGGTAACTAGCCAAAGAGACACCCGTGAAGTGAATCTCTTCAGCCCAGGATTTATCGGGAGCGATATCCGAGACCCAGCGTGTGGGTCCGCCGAAGGAGATGGGCATGTAGATGTCGGATCCGTCATAGTGGATTGTGAGGGAGTAGTTTGATGGGGATTCTTTACGAAAAGATGTATTGGGATTGGGAGCGAGGGGAGCTGTGGCGTCGCGCACGCAAAGGTGTTGTAGATTACCGGAGGATACGAATTTGTCAAAGAGGGTGGTACAGCTTGTCAAGTCGTTGAGACCTGCACCGCCCCGAGTTTGCGCCCAGCGGAATAACATCCAGAGCTGATTTTCCTTCTTGCACATTGAGGCAATCACCACCTTCTCCAGCTTTGGGAAGACGGTACGCATTCCCAAGTCACACAGACGCTCCAGCGTGGGAAGCAGAGCCACCAGCTCGGCATCACAATCCTCTATCCTCGCCGCCTTCTTCTCACTCTTCTTCATCAATCCGTATCGCCTCCAGTGGCCGGTACCGCTGTTAGATAGAAGTTGAAGATAGGTAGGATGTTGAGCTTTGGGACGATACTCGATGTGCAGAGTTTGAACGAGTGCAAGAAGACGGCGTTTCGAGGGGGTGTGGATATCGACGAGGAGGGTTGGGAGATCAACCACGATGAGGTTGGAGTATAAGAGGGTATCGCAGATCGATTTAAAGAGGTGGATATTGTCAGTAGGGCACTCTGCACGGATGTGTCGAGAGTCTGGGCTTACTTTACAAGTCCTGGCAGCGGCACAGAGATTAGGCTGTTGCAGGGTCGAGCGGGAGCGGACCGGGTTGGACAGGGGTGGAGTGATGGGATTCCGCAGAAAGCCTAGGACGATGACCCATACCTCGGACGGTAAGTCGACCTTCATGTCTGGCGACGATAGCCGTGGGCTGGATGTGATTAGGATAAGTGACTCTTCAAATGCTCAAGGATTGATCATCGCGGTGATTGCAGTCTGCAATGCCAATCCTGCAATTGTCAACTTTTGGCCCGTGCCTGACGCGATTGTGGTTCAGACAAGGCTCAGATAATCATATTGCATCAGATAGTTACACAGTAACGGCCCATAGTCAGAGCTAGCCATCGTTGCATCGCCAGTCGTATGCCCGCCAGATCGCCGGGCTAGAGAGATCACTGAGAAGCAGTGCGCGACTCAGTCTGTTTCGTCGTGAGTACAGCGATCTGTCTTTGCTTCTCACTGATCGCTGGATCTTCGTCGGGACATGTGCTCTATCGAATCAGCCAACAAGCTTAGTCTTCTTCTGACCATGGCCAAATTATTCGTCACTCACGTTTGAGATCATGATCCTCAGCTCACCGGAGTGAGCCGCGATGAGGTCTGCGAGAACTTTGGTCGTAATCGCAGAGACGAGCGCGTCGTACTCGGCACTCCCTACAGCTGGGTCCTGGTTGTCAAACTGCCGGGCAGCGGCAAGCTCCTTCTCGACCGCGCTCGCCAGGACCGAGCCGATGGAAGGATAGCGCCGGTGGGAGGGCATTGTGCAGTGGGGTTCAGGGGTGATTGTGTGCAGCGCTTGTGCTGTTGGTAGAAGCGCCCTGAGCAGAGTCGAGAAATAGTATCTACGCAGTCAAAGCAGGATTGATGGGATGTGGTGCGAAATCAGAGTCTATGTAGAGTCAGTGTCTTGAGTTGCCGGTCTGGGCCAAAAACGCCTTCAGATCGGCAGCACGACATTGGTGCGATACCCTAGAGTGTTCCAATCAAGGGATGTATGCCTGATTTGAGTCTCAGACCACCCCCTTAGGGTTGCAGCGAGGGGGCTATACGCTGACTCGACACTCGCCCGACTGTGACCGAGTCGGTCGTCCGTCATTTCATTGCGGAATGCCCGCACTCTGCGGCCAGCTGCAGTGCGGAGTACACGAACGGAATCGCGGCAAGAACTTGGACGAATGGCCACACCTGCCCTAGAGCTTCCGATCCAGTTGACCACCAATCTCCGATGTGACCTTCACGACACAACAACAATGCATGGTATGTTTGCTATACACCCATTACTAGACAACAAGCCAGTAGCTACCGGACTAAGTACTACTTGGCGTCCGTATCGGCGTATCTTTCCCCAGATCCTCCTCTCGAGCCGGGGGGAACCCTTTACTCGCCGCGAACGCATCCAATTTCTTCTGCGTCCCTCCGCCAACTTGCCAAGTATCCACCGGTCGAATGACCGGCGGACTCACCCGGGGTCCACTTCCACCTTCTCGCTCTCTCCTCTCTTTTGCCTCCCGCAGCAGCTCCATCCGCCCCTTGGACCCGCCCTCCGTCTCTTTTGGTAGAGGTGGCTTGACATCTTCCGCGTCCATATCCACATCCTCAAGCTCTGGATCATCCGCACCAAAGATATCATCCAGCTCATCCGCCTCTGCACTCGTCCGTGGAGTTTCCAAAGTTGTACTGGGCGCCGTAGTCGGTGTTGACGAAGCCAAGCCTGACGGGGTCGACATGACGGAAGAGGACGACCCATGTTTGTCTTTCCTGTCGGACGGCTTCTTGAGCTTCCCCTTTTCTTTTAAACGCTTCATGAGTTTATGCGTAAACTCTTTAGTGAAGGATTTGATTTTGGCCTTTTTGTCGTCGGAAAGGGTAGGTTTTCGGTGATTTAGATAAGACGAGCTTCGTTTTTCCTTGTCAACTAACGTATGCGTGCACTATCCGTCAGCGAGATCTCTACCCATCGATGAAGCCAACTCACATCACGCGCATACTTCTTGAAAGTCTCATGATCCATCATCTCCTTATACTTGCTCATACTCTTCACAACCACCTCTCCAACAAGCTTCATCATCCGCTTCTCCTTCCTCGCCGCTTCATCCTCTTCACCGCCATATGTCGACAAATCGCCATTAGAGTGAGACGTCTTGGCGCGCTTGGCACCATTCCCGTTATTCTCATCACGTCGAGTGGTGGAAGATCGAGAGGATTCTCCCGGACTCTCAGCAGGTGGAAGAGGCGTAGGCGGAGCAGAAGCCGCCGCGGCTGCCTGTTGTTGTGCGAGGGCAATGATGGCGTCAAGCTTCAGTCGGTCATTGGATATGGCTGGAGAGGGCTTGGAGGCTGATGGAGTGGAAGGGGGCAGAGGTGGGCGGATGAAGGATGAAGGAGCGCGGAATTTGACGGGGGCCACAGTGAAGGCTACGGAAGAGGTATTCTCCCACGCCTGAGGTTTACGATGTTCGGTGTTGTAGGTGTATGTGGTGGCTTCCGCTAGAGTTTGGGTATTGGCGTCGTCTTCAGCGTCCAAAGAGGCGATCTTGGATACTCGGGCTATCTTGTATGATAATTCGAGAGTAGACCACTGATCGAGTAGCTGCCAAGTCAGCTTGTGTCAGAGTGTAGCACCACCAACGTCTAGCTTACTCTTTGCGCAAGATCGCTCAACTCGGCATCGTTACCAGCTTGTAACTCCTTGATTGGCTCCTCGATATTTGAGTCTTCAATCTTATTTCGGAGTTGCAATTTCCACTGAACCATACTTTGCAACGCCTGAGATCATAAGCTCGATCCCTATTCAAGACCCGTTTCTACATACCAGCAGGACGAGCTCTCTGTTTTCTCCCATTTCGGTAAGAATCATAAACATCAAACTCAGCCCATGTAGACGGATCAGTTGTCGATGGATCGCGCCATTTTCAGTCATCTATAATCTCAGCTGAGATCTCCCGCATACATGGATTCGACAGCTCACCTGGACACGCTCGAGCAACATTCGCATCATACGCTTATTCTCCATACTCTGCCTAATCGCCGCTGCGACTTTTTGCGTCTCATTCTCGGTGATTGGGTGAAGTACGGGCTATTTCGATCAGCTCAAAACCTAGATATGGTCTTACAAGACCGAACTCACGGTAAAGTCCTCATCCAGATGTCTGGACTTCTTCTTCTTGGACCCCTTCATACCCTCCGCCTCAACCTGGTCCGTAATACCCAGAGCGTCCAGGAACAGGTCATCCATCCCTCCAATGTCCGTTTGGGTCTTTCCGCCAATGAAGCCGACGCAATTTGGTTCACCGCAGTAACATATTTGCGCTTCGTGGCTGTAAAGTCAGTTCAACTCGGCTTCCAAAACTAGAGATGGCCATAACTCACCCATATCGGTCAACGTTATAGTTGAAGGTGATCTCCTCATTATGGTGTATATCCCGCTTGGCGAAGATCCCCATTCTCAGCCGTCGTCCAACAACCCATTTCTGCACTTCGCAATTTGGGTTACAGGAGTGATTGGCGAATCGTCCGATCCCACCCTTTTTCGTGGCATCAATGTACTGCAAAGTCAGCTCTGATGCACTGTCATCTTTCAGCGTCATCCAGCTCACCTCTTCCTTCTGCAACATCATGAAGTAAAAATGCTTGATTCCTTCTTCGCCATAGGTAGCCATACGCTTTCTGAAGGTGTTTTCGCCAATGACTTCTCCTATGTATTCGTATATCAGGTCGCCACTGATGATTAGCTGTGGTCCATATCGCCCTAGAAACTTCAGAATTACGACGCGATATTTGATCCAGCTCGTAGACCATAGCCCTTCAGTTCGGTTTTTACAATTTCAAGATCGGCAAATTGGCGTTTCGTATATCTGGGAAAGTCAGCTGTATATCTCAACCACCAGAGAAAGTCAGCTCACCGTTGATTCCGACATTGATCTCGTGCTCTACATTCATGCGGAAGACATTCGATAAAGATGGCGCGGTTGACACAGTCGGAGTGTGAGCCACATTGATCAGCGTCTGGATTTCCTGATCGCGTCAGCCTAAGGTCAAACAACCCTTCAGAACTCCTTCACCGCGTAGATCCCAGATCCTCGACCAAGACATCCATCCCGACACCCCTCACGATCCAGCGATACCACCCCCAAAACCCAAAACTCACGTTTGTCGTATACACAATCACACACCATCATCTCATCCGTCTCCCTACTCGCGCCCATCTTCTTGGACTCATACACACATCGCTCCAGCACCTCAAAACTCTCATGCGCCTCATCCCAAGCATTGGGCAGGTCCGCAATCAAAGGCGGCGCAAAGACTTCCTTCTCCTTTTTCACCTTACCGCCATTCCGCCTTGGTGTGCCCTCTCCACCAGTAGATCGACTCTGAGAAGTGGCTCTCGAATCAAAGGGGATTGGAGGAGTCGGAGGGCGAGATGACGAAGAGTCGCCATCGTAGACGTCGGCATCCGCTTGGAGGGTCGACCAGAATGAATCGTTCGCCGCGTCGGGGGAACTACGGCCAGGGGTTCCAAATCCGGGCGAACGGGAGCTAGACGCGACCATTTCAGGTTTCGAATCGGACATTGTTATATGCGCATTACGCTGTCGATGAGCGTCAGTATAGTGAGCGTCTCTTGTGTGTGCTTTGCTGGTTGTATAGATGAGGATGATGTATAATGGCGGTAAAAGGAGTACACAAATATTGATCCCGGCCCGGTGGGATTGGGTGGCGAAAATCCCACGTGGAGGAGTGTGGCACTCTGCCTTCATATGGGGGTGTGCATGCTGCGGATGAGAAGATAGTACCGCTGTCGGAATGACTACAGTGGTGGTCCATAGTCCTCATAGGAGAATTCAAGCTGGTTGGAGGGCGGAAATCGCAAAAATCATACTGCACAAAGTTCACCACTCATGTCTCCAGACTTATTTACACTGAGACTAGCTAGACTCGTAGCACTTGCCAAGTTGCCACACCTAGTTCAATTATAACGAGACACAACCAGAGGCAAAAAATAAACCGGTCCCTTCTACTCCGGACTGCGGGAGATATTGCCACCTTAACGTCGCGGCATCGTATACGACGTCCCCCTTTTTCCTTTCGGGGGAAGAGGCCTAGCGAGTTTAAAGTCCTTCATCTGGCTCAAAGGGGACTGTGATTCAGAGTCTACGCCTTATCCAGAGTGTTGGTTTCTCCTCCATTCCATGTCCAAGCTTTTTGCCGATGTTTGTCGATCCATATATGGGTGGCGAATCTCCAAAGTCCAGGGCAAGTCCAGCGGTTGCGCGATCTATAGATTATCGTTTGTTGGTGGGGCGAAGTTCGATTTTGTCGATGGCCGATACTATTGCCTGGTGGCAGCTTGGGACGATATCCAACTGGGCGGTATTCGGCGTTCTGTATTGCCGCGGAAGTGGCGTGGTCATGCTGTGCACAGCGGGGTGGCGAATGTGAGACACGGCGCTGAATGACGGACCGAGGTCCCGGACAAGCTCCAGGCCGACTGAAGATCTCCGCCAAGGTACGTAGAAGGACCGCCAATATGGCAGAACAAGCCTGTCACAGACCTCTGCGCGCAGTATGTATGTGTAGGGCGCATTCAGATTTCGCTTTTCCCCCAATTCCCAATTTACCCGCATGGCTGAGACAGGTTGACGAGGCCGCCCCGCGGCCGACACGCCCAAGCACTGTGCACGACAGCGCACCCAATTTGAGGCGAGCAGAGCGAGCGGCTAGGCGGAGGTGAGGGGAGCCGATAGGCGACTCGTTCACGAGCGACTGGTTCACGAGCGAACCCATGTCTGCATACCCTACATAAAAAATAATACAATTTTATACTTCCAGCTTGCGAATTGCCAGGTCTTGCTTCCTAATTGCGATCTCTCGCACATCGTTTCTTGACCTGCCCCCTCTATTCGTCCTCCTCCATGCTGATCTGAGTGCTAGAAAACTTCCTCGCCGAGACCTTCCGCCGGAAGAGGATATCCAGCTCCCGGTAGCTCCTTCCTTTGTACTCGGGCAGGCAGAAGTAGGCGACGACGAGACAGAAGAGAGCAGTCCCGCCCCAAACGAATCCGCACTTGCCACCAAGGTTTCCGCCAGTGGGGTTGAGCATCCATGAGCCGAGGAAGATACAGGGGATGTTGACGATGTAATAAGACGCTCGGCCAACACCGGTTGTCAGAGGTCGAAGGCGGATAGAGGATGTTTCGGCAATGACAGCCCAGGATACGGGTCTGGGGTATCAGTGAGAGAAACTCAGTTAAGGTTGACGAAACCAACTTACGCTGCAGTAAATGTGAACCACACCGAGACAATCAACCCGAAAGCTGCCTGAGCGTTTGACGCGGCTGTTGATTGTCCAACAGAGGCAGCTACGCCGAGAGCAAAGAGCATGACGACGTTGAAGCCAGTGCCCCAGATGTAGATGGTGCGACGCCCAAAATAGGTAGTGAGGAACCAAGAGCCCATCACGAAGACTGCTTGGAGTGCGGAGGTCACAAGGCCAAGGGCGAAAGCAGTGTTGGTTGCCATACCCGCCTCTGAGGGTGAGCTCCGCTCAAGTCTGAACTTACGCTCAAAAAAGAAAACGGCCTGGTTGGCAATCAAATTTCCCGCCAAGTTCTGGGCAGCGTAGATGCCGCACACAATAGCTGTCCGACGCAGATCGGTCCGCTTGAAAAGTTCGATGAGGTTGGGCGAGACGTGGGACTCCTTGTCGATGACTCGGCGCATCATGGCAACTCCCTCTTGGGGGTTGACGCGAGATTTCCGGCCGAGGCGGACGAGGGACTTGGCAGCCTGTTCCAAACGGCCTTTGCGGACGAGCCACCAGGGAGATTCGGGTGCGAGGAACATGAGGATTGCAAGAGGGGTAGGGAACATCCATTGAAGGGCGGTGGGGATTCTGTAGGCGGTAGCGGTTTGGTTCGGCTCGTAGGCGTAGCACACGCCGCCGACGATGATAGCTCCGATGGCCCAGAATAGTTGCAGGACTTGAGTTGCAGGAGCGCGTAGTCGCATTGGGACGATCTCGGAGCAGTATGCGGGAGAGATGGCAATGAAGATTCCCCATGGTATACCTAAACCAGTCAGCCCGTACCAAGCGCACAAAGAAACACAATGCTTACCTTCTAGGAGTTGAGAGGCAAAGAACATGGGTAAAGAGTTGGCGAAGAACATGATAAAGATGAAGGCGTTTAAAGCCATGAGGCCCGAGATACAGGCCCATCGGTATCCGATCCATGCGGCCAGAGGGCCAGCAAGGAAGACACCGATGAGAGCGCCCAAGGGTCCGCCCATCTGCAAAGCAGACTGCCAGCTGGTCTCGATGACGAACCCGCCGGAGCCGTCGGGAATACCGTACTCCCTTCTGAAGGCTGGAAGTGCAATGAAGCTGCCCATAAGGAAGACACAGTATGCCTCCATCTATCACAATTAGCTCCAGCTCACCACTCAGAGTAAAGAGACTTACGATAATAGTAGAGGACATGAGGAAACTCCAAAAGCAAGCCATGGGGTACGCCTTGACAGCCTCCAAAACTGTCATATTGTACTCTGCAGTCTCCGCCTCCATAGCGTCCGCCCGGAAGTTCGCCTCCGTCTTGAGCTCATCGATGTGCTCGACATTGTCCTTCTCCTTCGGTACCGGCTGGATGGGATCTTGATTCAGCGCAGACATTGTTTTGGATATCGCAGCGCAGAGGCTTGTCGAGCGTTTTGGATGGAAGAGGGGAAAGTCTATATTCGATTGAAGTCTTATTATGACATGTGGACGGGGTATTCGCGGGGCAACGCATCCACCGACCGAGATCCACCGGCAGCCACCGGCACATGGTGGAGTGAGATGTCCGCCGGAGGTTTTGGCAGTTGCGCATTATGAGTCTTTGACGTATCCGGCGGGCCGGCGGCTCAGTACCTCAGTGCCTACCTATGGCAGCTCAGACCTTGCGGCGGACGTTCTAATTTTGTCAGCGATTGCTATGATTGCATCCTGACGCCGCTTTCACCGCATCAACCATCCGCCGCCGCAATGCCGCCGGGTCCGGAGTCCGGAGCGACGAGTCTCAGACGTTGCGTCATCAGGTGAGGTGAGAGAGTGGAGCCAGTGATCATCATCAGACTGTGGTTAGCAGGTAGATGAATCGCATATACATAGAGTGCTCGTACATCAGTACACTGTAGATACATCCCAGCTGCGCATATATTGCATGTAATGATATCGAGTCTCTTCACAGAAGCATACGAGCGATCCTATCGAATCTATTCCTATCATTTGCTCATTCCCGATCTCCATCCCCCTTCTCCCCCTTCAAAGCTATTCTCAATCACCGTTATGTCCCTGTTCCTTCATTTCTCTCTCGATGACCCCTTAGCTGCCTCGTGTATATGTCCTCGATCGAACTTTAGGTCCTCCAGCCCCGATGTCCTCGTGCAGCCTGCTCCCCATGTATCCCCCTTCTGCCTTCAAAACACCACGCACCGCTATCCACCCCGCAACCACCCCACCATGTACCCTTCTCGCCACCTAGTCCCTTCCCACATCTAGATCGGCGGACCAGTCCCACACGCCTGGCAAATTGGGGTGTCTGCGCTAGGGCACCACCGTATGACGTCCGGCCTTGCGAAGAGCAGCTTGGAGTTCCTTCCCACAGCCAGCGGTCTCATCCCTCTGCGCCTCAGCGGATAGCCTTTTCCGCGCCCACTCAGCTGCAATGGGCATACCGTTCGGTTGCATCATGATCTGGAGCCCTGAAGAGCAGTACACATCCGCATGTATGATTTTCGACCCAAAGATGGTCCCGCCTGGCAAAACTCTCGTCTGGCGAAGTTCCGAGAGGCAGTAATCGAACGCTCGTATAGACGGCGTCCAGTCTTCAGTTGGAGGGATGTCGCTAACGATTCGGATGGGGTAGCCGGGGTAAATCGTTGGTCCCGGTAGACCATGAGCGATATGAGCCGTGCGAAAGCATAGGGAAGTGGGATCGGCTTGGATTGTCAGCGGTCCATCGGTATCTCGGGAGCAGAGATGCTGAAGGTGTGGCATCCGAGACACAAGCATGTCAAAAGATTCGCTAAGCTGATCGAAACCGTCGAGGAGTTTGGGGGAGGTTTCGAGATTCGTAACGTGATAGTGCCCCCAGGAAACCCCTTGCGAGCCATATAACGTCCCGATGGCGACAGACTCAAGGCGAGGAAAGACCACGCTCGGGGCTTCTTTCGGGCCCAGCGCACCGCAGATAGCGATGATCAGACGCGAAACCTCCGCCTGAACTTCCTCTAGGATGGCTTCATCCCTCTGCTCCGCCGACATCCCCAATCTCCGCCAGTTCCGGCCTTCGCTGAACAAGGAGCAGTACGATGCATCCTGCCCCTTTTCGCTGTATTCGATGTACAGTCTCCTCGTCATGCTGAGTCGGTAGATCATGGATGGGGATTCGACTTGGGATAAGAGGTTGAAGAGATCATCCGAGACGACTTCCATGTAAAGCGCGCTGTTGACGATATCTGCAAAGAGCTATGATTATCAGCTGACTATCTATCTATCACCGATGAAGGAAGGACCCACATGACAGACTCTCGCTGCACTGCAAAGGTCTGGCTGACGCAATGCGGATCGAGGTGGCTTCGAGGAAACGGGAGGGAGGGGTCTTTTGAGATGATTGATGACGATGCTCCATATGTCACTAGGGATCACGACCGGCATGACGGACTGTGGGATCGGCGAGGGTGTTGATTTGATATAGTTGTGATATGGGAGTGATGTAGTGAAGGGGACTAAAGGAATGCGGAGTAGCTATAGTTGGCGACTCTAGAGGGATGTCCGTGCGTCCTAAATGAGGCTTTCATGCGTTCGATCATTGGCGCCAATTGCAGGTATATGAAGCGAGGCTGTACTGCGGATCACTCAGCGTCACTCCCAGTTGGATTCAAATAAGATACACACCTTGAAGAATTTGCCCTACCACGGACCCTCAGCCTACTCAAATTCGCCGCCAAATCCTCCACCCCTGGCTATGCTTCTACAGTCCCACTTCACTGGCTTGATCCTCCTTGACCCAAAGCAGAAGCTCCACCATCGAGTCTCGCCCTCCGACACTAACCTCCAACATCCAGGCGACCAGGCTCCGCCCTGCAGCCTTATCTCCCAAATTTTGACCATCCCTCCACAGCCACCTCGATCGCCATCGCTAGATCGGAGCGCCAGTCCCACACGCCTCGCATATGGGAGTATCTGCGCTGCTCCACCACCTGAAGCCATCCTGCCGACGTGAGATATCGCGATACGCCTTCTGATTCCGACGCCCCAGTTCAGCAGTAATCAACCTTTGCGCCGCAACAGAAATCATCGAATCCGCAGATTGACCGAGCTGCTCCAGGATGTAGGCATGTGTTGTGGGTAAGGAAATACTGGAGCAGTAAAGGTCGACATTGACGAGATTTGAGCCGAATATCTGCCTCATATCTGGCATTACCCGATATTGACGCAGATCGCCAAGCCTATGTTGTAGTTCGGATACGAGGTAATCCGCTGGGACCGCTGGGGATGATTCGCAGACCAATCGGATATGATGACCGGGTTCGATCATTAGCCTTGTGGCATCCCGGCCGAAATGGGCAATTCGGGTGAAGGTCGAAGCGTATGGACGACCTGGCATGGTACCGATAGTGAAGGGAGCTCGGGTATCTCGAGTACAGATATGTTGAAGGGAGGTGAATCGGGAGAGGAATTCTTCAAAGAGTGTGGTTAGATGATGAAATTTATCGACGTTTTGGGGATTGGCAAAACCGTCCATGTATCGTCGCCAGATATCGGATTCTTTGTGATAGACACTGGCGATTACGATCGTCTCCACACGGGGGAAGATGACGAAGGATTTCGCCTGATGCGCATCCAGTACGCGATTAATTGAGGGTGACAGTCAAGTCTTGAATCTCCCTTTCCGTATCCTCCATTTTCGCCCTCTCCACCTCACGGCCATATCTCCCGACTGCACCCCATCTCTGTGCCGCACTCTTCTTATCCTCCAAAAGACCCCGATAAGTCGTTTCCTGCCCTTTCGCACTGCACTCAAGATATAGCCTTTTTGTCATGGCAAATCGTCGCGTCATTCGGGGGGATAAGTGGGTGAGGAGAGTTGGAAGGCTGTCGATGCAAAGTGTTCTATAGAGGATAGGATCGACAATATCTGAGAAGGTCTAGCTTGTCAGCAGATGCTCCATTTGAGGGCTGCTGAGCGACCTTACGCGACACACTCGCGCGAGACTGCACAGGTCCGGCTGACGCAATGCTGACCGAGGCGCATTCGACGAGATAGGCGGAAGAGGAACTCGCAGATAAGGAGCGATTAGAGCCCACACATCACTAGGGACGTAGGTCTTCATGTCTGGGTGTATTTTTGTACTAGCGAAGGTGGTTGTAGGCGGTGTCGGCGATGAAGGAATGAGAGGAATGAGTTCGGCGTGCCTGATTTTCCTCATCAATCGCATGGGCGTATTTCCGGCGGCAATTAATCAAGGCAAATTCCAGACGTCTGAGACCCACGCCAGCAGTCCGCAGCTCTGTCTTCACATCTAAGAATACCATATGCGCTACCAGCCCCGCCATATCAGGCTCCAGACTCCGCCTAACGCCATTCTTCACATCCGACTGCTTTCCCTTATTGACAGCTCCTATCCAAGCCTCCGAAGATGGTAACAACCTGGCCTCCTAATGCGGTCAGCTTAGATCTCCTTTATGCTGACCTAGGTCACGATCACTCACCATGTGAACAGCCCATACAGTCTGCTGCGCCATTACCATTTCCCGTAGTCCACCAAACCCCACCCGATCGCCGCCCGAACCCTAAAGGTCCCTTGCCAATCGTGCCCCTATCTCCTCCCTCATCCCGTTCTCCTCATTTCCTCCTCCGTCCTCCTTTCACCATCCCGTCCTCAGACTGGAGCGCCAGACCCACATGCTTGACAGGTAGGAGTGTCTGCGCTGGCATACCACCGGAACTTGTCCTGTAGACCGGAGGCTTGGCGATACCCCTTCTGGATCATCTTGCCGAGCTCGGCAGTGATCACCCTCTGCGCTTCGAGAGATGTCATTGAATGAGCAGACCCGCCAAGTCGGTCGAGGAAGTATGACTGGGATAGAGGGAGGGATGAGCTTGAGCAGTACATCTCAGCGTCAACGACTTTCGAACCGAATGCCGCCCGCATCGACGGCGTGACCCTATGATCTATCAGCCCGCTGAGCCGAGCTTCGAGCAGCTCCATGAGTTGCGACGAGTCCTCATTCGGAGATAATTCGCACACCAAACGGATTGGGACACCCGGGTCGGTTTGAAGCCAGCCAACCTCATTGCGAAAATGGATAGTCCTGACAAACGGGTGGTATGTGTGGCCGGGCATTG
The DNA here is from genome assembly GCA_001600615.1 of Dioszegia crocea. Taxonomy (NCBI): domain Eukaryota; kingdom Fungi; phylum Basidiomycota; class Tremellomycetes; order Tremellales; family Bulleribasidiaceae; genus Dioszegia; species Dioszegia crocea. The sequence continues at coordinate 244,456 of BCKK01000012.1, read as the reverse complement.
TTCCGAGAGTCAATGGGGCCTGGAAGTCTCGAGTGCAGATATGCCGAAGCGAGGGAAGGCGGGATAGGAGGTGGTCAAAAGCTTCGGTGAGCTTGTCGAAAATGTTGGGGACACCCTGGATCGTGCGGGTCTTTTTGTATTGTCCCCACATTTCGGGCTCTGCGCCGTTGAACGTAGCGATGGCAACGGACTCGACTCGTGGTAACACGATGAGTCGCCCTTCTGCGGGGCCGAGAACACGGCGGACTGCGCGGTAGATGTTCAGAATTTCCTTCTCCGCATCCTCCAAAATTGCCTTCTCCAGCTCATCACCGTGCCTTCCCACCCCGCTCCACCTGCCATGCACACTAGCTCCGCGTCCAAGCAATGCACGGTAGGATGTTTCTTCTCCTTTCGGTCCCAACTCGATGTATAGCCGTTTTGTCATGGCGAATCGGCGAATCATGGAGGGGGAAGTGGGATTGGCGAACAGTGCGGCTAGATCATCTGTGCAGACTTCTTTGTATAGGATGGGATTGACAATGTCGGAGAATAGCTACGATATCAGTGATGTCCTTTTCGGAAGTAGAGTAGACATACGCGGCAGACTCTCGCAGCACTGCAGAGGTCGGGCTGGCGTAATGTTGAACGAGGGGGATATGATCCAGGTAGGGGTATAGGCTGTTTAAGAAGTTGAATGATGATCTGCCATATGTCGCTGTGGACGATGGGAGGCATGATAGACGCTGGCGTCGGTGAGAGTAGTGATTGGGGATAGTTGTGGTATGGGAGTGATATGGTGAAGGGGACCAAAGGAATGCGGAGTTGGCGCGAGAATCGCATTTTAGAGAGAAGTCCGTGCGTTCTAAAAAAAGGCTTTTGCGCTTTTGAGCGTTTGACCGATGGCGACAATTTGCAGGGATACGTATCGAGGCTGTACTGCAAACCACTCAGCGTCACTCCCACTTGGGCTTGATGAAGATACACACCTTGCCAGAATTTATCCTACAATGACCCTCAGCCCACTCAGCGCGCCGCAAGATCCTACACCCTCGCTGTCTCTCCTACACTTTCATCCTACTAGCCTGATCCTCCTTGGACGAGGCGAAGATCCGCCATCCAGCCTCACCCTTCAAGCCTGATATCCACCCTACAGTCAAACAGGCTCCACCCTGCACCCTTATCTCCCCTATCCCAACCATCCCTCCGCCGTGTCCCAGACAGACATCCCTAGAACGGCGCCCCAGTCCCACACGCCTCGCATATCGGCGCTTCCTGGCTGATATGCCACCTGACCTTGTCAGGCAACCTCGACAAGTCGCTATAATAGCCCTGAGCGATCTTCCCCATCGCCTCTGCCTTTTTCTTCTGCTCCTCGACCGAAATCCTTCGTATGGCCCCGCCAAAACTCGGTCCAGTCGACTCTACCGCCGTCGACAGGTAGATATCGACATCCATTACATCTTTCCCGTACAGATAGCTGTACTGTTCCGACACCCGATCGTTCGCCTGGGTATTGAGCGCCTGTCTCAACTGATGATTTATAGCCGCCCAATTGACCGAGGGTTTCGCATCGCTCACGATCCGTAAATGCTGTCCGGGGACAACTTCGAGGTGATCGACATTTTCGTTGATGTGGAGGGTACGGGTGCAATGGGGTACGGGCGCATTAGGATTCTTCTTCTCGGCCAATCCGTAGAATCCGTCCGAGTTTCGAATGCACATATGGCGTATGCTCGGTAGGCGGGCGATAAAGACATTAAAGACGGATGTGGCGGTATGGAAATCGTCAACGATTTTGCCCGATAGTTCGTTATTGTAGACCGACCAGAAATTGTCTGGATGACCATAGATGGCGGCGATTGTGAGGGTGTGGACGTTGGGGAAGATGATTGGTTCCTTCTCCCCCAAGAAATTTCCCAGCTTATTCCCAATGACGTCAAGCAGTGCGAAGACTGTCCGCTCCACCTCCAGCTTCCCATTCATGATCTTCGACAGCTCCAGCTCCCTCGGTGTCCTGCCCATCCAACACCAGTTATCCCCACCCTCGCTTAGCAGCATCTTGTAAGTCGCCTCTTCGCCCTTTGCGCAGTATTCGATGCTCAGCTTTTTGCAGAGGGCGAAGCGCCGCCGTACAGATGGCGATTCCACGTGCGCGAGCAGTGCGGAGACGTCGTCAGTGACGATGGTGTGGTAGAGAATGGGGTCGACGAGTGACGAAAATAGCTACACAAGTCAGATCAAGTCTCGGTTATGGTAAATATACAGACCTTACAGACTCTCGCAGCGGTACAAAGATCAGGCTGACGGATGGTGGTTCGAGGTGGAGCCGAGTTAGGCGGGGGAATTTCGCGCTTGAGCAGATGCACGATTTGAATCCAGAGATCTTCCGGGAGGCCGGATGAATGATGTTTGAGTGTTGACGAGTGTGGAGTTTCAATGCCGCGCGCAGACTTGATGGAGTCGACAGGAGAAGCTCGCAATCCCAGCATGTGGGCCGCTCGCATCATCGCTGCTCTGATAGTAAGGTGGATGTGGGTGAATCATGAGATATCTCATCATCCAGCCGATCGTATGGCTTGGTTTTATATATATATGCGGGGCACAATTAAGAAAAGCGAGGAATGAGGAGTTGCATGGAGGTCTTGACTGATGTGAGGGATTTGCAGTGAGGGAGACTGTGAATGTAAAGATGCAGACATACAAGTCAGCAAATCTGTTACAAACATAGCTCCATACGTCCATTCCCACCCTCCGCATTCACCACTGTTCCTTATCTCCCTTCGCCCGTCCTCCACCACCTGACCATCTGATCTCTTCACTCATCTCATCCCTCCTCATAGCTCTCCATAGGCAGACTACAGTGGTGGGCATGCCCCACATGCCGCGCAGATCGGAGCGTCCTCCCTCGGAAACCATTTCATACTATCCAACAATCCCGACGCCCCCCGATAAATCGTCTGAACCTGTTCCCCCATCACAGTCGCCCTTCGTCTCTCATTCTCCATAGTAAGCCGAAGTGGGGGTGAGAAATCGTGTACATCCGAAGATGCACGCTGCGTCGCCGTAGAGTAGAACACTTCCGCATCGATGATATCGGTCCCCCAGACCTCCCTTTGCCCCACTCTCATCCTATCAAGGGCTAGAATCCTGAAGCGGCGTCTCAGCCTGTCCGACAGGGCGGTCCAATCCTGCGTAGGTTTCGCATGACATATGAGCCGGACCGGAAACCCAGGATTAACCCAAAGGTGGTTCGAGTTACCTCCGGAGTGTACCGTCCTAGTGCAAGGCAGCATGGGGTTAGACGTGTATTTCCTAGACCCGATGGCTAAAAATCCGTCCGAGTTTCGAATACAGATATGCCGAATGCTCGAGAAGTGCCTTAGGAAATTATCGAAGGCTGTCATGGTGTCGTAGAAGGTTTTGACGGTGTGAGGGGGTTGAAATTTGGTACTGTAGCGCCACCAGTAGTCGTCGGGTTGACCATAGAGGGATGCGATGGTGACAATTTGGACATTGGGAAAGATCGCCAGGTCATTCGTGTCCTCCTTCCCGGTGTAATTCGATAACACTCGCTTAAAGCGAAGAACCTCTTCCTCTCCCTCCTTCATGATCTCCTCCTCCAGCTCACTCCGAGACATCCCCAAACGTCGCCAATGATCCCCTCTCTCCCCGATTAACGCCCGATAAGACGCATCCTCGCCCTTAGCGCAGTATTCGATATTCAGGCGAGTACAGAGACGCAAACGCCGCCTCATTGCTGGGCTGTGGGCATGTTGTAGTAGTTTTGGGAGGTCGTCCGTAGCGATAGAGTGATATAGGAGATCATCGACAATGGACGCAAATGTCTGAAGTTGTCAATTCTTGCTTGGAATTGCGGGCGAGGCGTCTCACTTTACATACTCTGGCTACAGAGCACAGATCAGGTTGACGAAGGGATGATCGAGGGGGCGATGAGCCGGAGAGAGGGGTATCGATCTTGAGGAGCGGGAGGATTAGCTCCCAGCAGTGATTCGGGACCTTTGACGAGGGGGTTTCGGATCTCGACTGAGACCGATAGTCTAATAGATCCGATCCTACGGAGGTCTGGCGCAGGCCCAGCGCGTATGCGGCCTGTCCCATATTGTGTTGAGCATAGGTGAATCCATCATGAAGGTCCGTCCACCCACGGAATTATGTGTGGGGCACATTTACAGTTCATGAGGAATGAGGAGTACTTTAGGGTCAGCCATGCAGATCAGAAATCTTATGCACTAGCGCTTCCACGTCTGCTGAACGGCTTCAAAGACCCGCTTGACAGTAGCCTGAACATATCATCCAAGTATGATATGTAGATGAGCAGCCAAGAGCTCTCAAGTTATCCGCCTAAGGCTCAGCCTCTCAGGCCTGTACTCTTTCCCCCTCTCACCCTCATCTAGACGTCATCAATTCGGACAGTCAACAACAAGGTCATAGACGTAACGGAGATGGTTTGATCAGTGATTTGAATAAGCGGAGGGGTGGAGTAGTTGGCATCTCAGCGAGATCTTTCGTCATGAGATGCATCGTGTTTTCCTTCGCGTGATGCTATATACCTTTGACCTACTGCGAGCAATCAGCATCGGTCCTACCGATCAGAGTCTGAGGCCAGAGATCAAGCCGAGAGATACGACTCACTGGGTTTATAAACATGGAGAGCTTCCACACCCCTGTCCCCTCATATCCCACAACCCCTGTCACATCTAGACCGCCGGCGAACATGAATCCTGATTTTGCCCCAGCGAGAGTTTCCGCCATTCAATAACTCCGCTTGTGACAAGACCAGCAGTATCGCATAATTGTGTACTAGAAAGTCAGCTGTGATATTCACGGGAAGCAGCGCCTGAAAGGAGCGGGGGACTGACTCAATCTTCCCGATGCACTTCTACACACATGCCCTCGCCTTCTCAACCTTCTTGAAACCTCTTCCAGTAGGCCACCCAGACCACCTCTCTTATCGAAGAAGACTTCAACACTGAGATGGAGGGCCAGACATGTATGCCCTCATCTAATATCCAGATGACACAGTGCTTGGGCGTGTCGGCGGCCTCGCCATTCGGTCTGTCCCTTCCCCCCCTCTCAAAAGAAACCCTGCCGCTTCCCGTCCGGCGTTCCAGGCGATGACGGCCCCTTCCCTAACGTACTCGTACTCGCCTTCCGTCTCATCTTCCCTCCTTCACTCGCATCCGACTCCCCCGACCCCTCTTTCCTTCCCATCTTCCACCACTTCTTCTTGCCCGAATCCGAGGGACTCATGGTCGGAAGCGGTCGAGCCGAGTCTGACGGTGAAGAGGGAGTGGCAGGTGTATTTCCTACGCCGCTGTAGTCACGAGACAAGCGGGACGAGGGTAAAGGAACGGCTGAGCGAGTAGGTGAAGTGAGTTTACGCATATAGTCCATTGACGGACGGTGTTTGATTTCTCGTGATGTAGGAGGGTGCGACTCGTTGCTCTGTCGCCGATCACCGGTAGAGGGTCGACTGGGTTCCTCGATGTGAATCGAATTGACTGCTTGTCGGAGTCGGAGTTCGATAGGGTTTGGGCGGAAAGAGGATGGAGGTGAAGAAGGGGGTTCAAAGCGGCGGGAGGGGATTGAGACTTGTTCGTGGAACTGGTCCATTGGGGATGATGTTCTAGTATCGGGTGAAGCGAGTGGTGAGGTAATGAGAGGTGATGAAGCGAGGGTAGGGGTAGAGATCGGCACCGAAGCTGTAGACGGAACTGCCTCCGCTGATGATCGAGGGACAGACTCGGCAGTTGTCCGGCGCGCAGGACGAGGAGGTGGAGGGACAGGACGAGGCAATACGGCCGGTTCTCCCCCTTCCGCAATAGACGCACGCAGCACGCTAGACTTCCTGGCCGCGACTGACGCCCTCCGACCCATCTCTTGCGCCTTGAGCCAAGAGAAGAAATCTCTCGGCAACTCCAACAGCTTCTTCCGGGGAGGAATCACGAATTCGAAGGGACGGGAGGATGAAAAGCTCGTCCGGCTACCATTCTTACTGTCCGATAAGAACGGGGATGAGGCGGTAAAGTTCGAATAGACAGCATCGGGTGTAGGGGCCGCGATGAGATAACCGGGATCGTCAGGAAGTTGGAAAGGGAGCATAAATCGACTATCCAGTAGTTCGCCGAACGATTCAGGGCCGGACGAAGGGATAAAATCCGCCAAAGTAGTTGAACCGTCCAACAACGCGTCGATCGGTGTTCCTGGTATCCCCGCCTCCCGATCAACACCCTTCTGCTCCGTCTTTGCCGCCTGGACACTACTCCTTATTCTCCGATCCTCCCAATCTTTCTGGATTTGCCCCATATACACCACACACTCCTCATCCATTCTCCCCTCATTCACCTCGAATTTGTACTCCCGTACCGCCCTTCGCATCTGAAGGGGGTTCAACCGCTTGAGACCCTGGACCGTACCGATCAAATCATCAAACGCGCTGATGCTCGATTGCGTCTGCAGCCATTGTAGCAATTGCAACACAGGCTGAAAGTGCTGATCGGCAGTTTTGGCGGGGAGACCGTGTAACCGTACCCAATCATCCAGCGCGGTGATGTTCATTCGGATCTGGATAGCTTTCGATCGGCAGAGGTATTTCTTCCGGCTGAGGATCCGGTTGAACAGCTCTGCAGCCAGCCAGAAGAACACCTGTGAGAAGGCCTGGACGGTGATGATGGGGTTGACGTCGTAGATGTGGAGAACGACGAGAACGCCAGTGAGGATGTCGGTGACGCTCGATGGGGAATCGGTGGGGGTAAGAGATGGCGAAGAGGGATGGGGTGGGGGTAGCATAGAGGTATCGGGCCGTTTTGGTGATTGTGGAGGCTGTTTGAATGGAGATTTACCCCGAAGTGAATTGAAAAGACTGGCAGGCGAGCCATTCTCCGATGTCGCTGTCGTTGCCGCCGAGACGGCATCGCTAAAGACCTGGCTGGCTTTGGGTATAATTGCCGCTCGTTGTTTTTTCGTACCGAAGGTCCGAAACAGTGCCCATTCGCCTTCAAACCGGACATCGTCAAAATCTTCGAGGGTCTCATAATCCAGTATGGCCCCATCGAGGACTTGATCGATACGTCTTTCGGCCACCCGGATTACAAACACTATTGTCAGTCGCGTCGGTGGGGTCACTCACCATGTATCGCATTGATCAACTCTTCGACCATCCCCAATAGTCCTAAATCATCACAAGCAATCCGTAATTCGTCATCCGCCACTAATAGATACAGCAGTAGGGTCGTGTTGTACGCCCAAAATGCAAGATATGATAGATCCTCGAGATTTTTCTATAATCAGCAGTGACGTGGTGTGAACTCACATATACATCGCCCTCAATCCGGTCGACCGCACCCTCCAGCAACTCCTCCAGCCAGCTCTCGCTGCACTGCTTGTAGGCAAACCGGGCGTAAAGATAGAGCATATTTGCAGGTAAGGCCCGACGAGATACAGGCTGACAGACTGGTTGATACGAAGTGAGGATGGTATCGAAGATGGTGGGCAATCCGTCGGGTGAGAAAGCAAGCTCTTCCTGTGTCTCAGATGCCTATACCGTTAGTTATTGCAAGTGAATGACATACAATGCCTGGAGAATTCTCATCTTCCGAATCTGAATCTCCTCCCATGTCAACACCCGAATCGCGAATCGCCCCACCTTCATTTGCTTTCGCAAACAACACATTCGGATCCACCCCCACGACTTCTACCCTCTCCCTAACCCATCTCTCCCTTTCCGCATCTCGCCTTTCGCGCCACGCCCGATCTTCACCCATTGCAGACTCCCTTTCCACCTTATGCCTTCGCCGCCGTAGAAGCCGCTGTCGTCCCTCCGTCAAGTTCGTCCGAGTAGGTCCCAGCGTCGATGTTCCCTGATTTGATGCTTGCTGGAGTAGGGATGAGATGTGCTGTCGATCGGGTATCCCAGCTACCAGGTCGAGAGGTGTCAAACCGCGATTGGTGGAATCCCCGGGAGACGCGCCTCGAGTGAGCATGAAGGATATTAGGGGTGGTGTAGATATTAAGACTGCGAGATGTAGAGGTGTCCATCCGGCTGGGAGTCAGCGCTGTCACGTCAGAACTCACTTCTATCCCTCCCAGCCCTAGGACCGCACCCCACTCCCCATCTCCCGACAACAACGCGCACAATTTCCTCCTTGTCCTGCCGACCACAGCTTGCCTGTACGGCCATCCCCACCAACCCCCACCCCTCCTCATCTTCCATATTTGACACCTCAGAATCTAGTACAGAAGCCTAAAGTCAGACGCGCTTCGCGTTGACTCACCCATCGCCCCGTCAATCCCGCCAACCAAACAATCAAGTCCACATCGCACCGCTCCACTGCCCATTGCAGGGCATGCCTGAGTATCAAAGCGGCCCTAGGAGAAGAATCATCCCTCTCTTCGACTTGTAGAAGCTGTACAATAGCCTCAGCTGATGGTTGTTCCGAATAGGTAGGTCTGAAAGCAGATAGCTGTGTATTCCTTAGACGCGTCAGCTCTGTCTGACTCCTCGCGAAAGCCAACATACAGGTCCGAAGAGGATGCCTCCCCCCGTAGCTCCGGACTCGCGAATGAGTCGATTATCACAGGGGAATCAGGAAATTGATGGCCGTTCGCGAAGGGGAGTCGAGGCGATGCCGATACAGCCATTCGCTGAGGAATGGCCATGGTGTCGTTGGGCCTAGAACTGTAAGAATTGCTCCAAGCGGAGTGTACGGCTTCAAGCGGAGTAGATGGCTTGGCTGGCCGCTCCGCTTGTCCGGCTCCAGACAGAACGGTGAGAGTCCTGCGATTGCAAGGTATGGCAAAGAGGAAAAACACAAATGACGAAAACAAAGTGGTCACTGGACGCGATCATGACGCGAAGATGGCTGGACGCACATGACATCCCTTCAGATCATATTGCTTCTGCTGACTAGTACAGTGTACGCGTCGTAGCTATCACAGGTAACTAGACCTAGCCTGTGACCTATCGAACTGGCAGACTGTATGCGCTCTGGAGGCAGCGCCTGTACAAAGGGCGCGCTACCGAGATCCGACACCATTCACATTCATCTTCAATACCGACAGGCTTCTCCGGCCTTCAGCATGCATCTCGAATGAACAGATGGTCTCTCTTGGGTCTCGGCCTCGCGATAGACATGCAGAAGTGTCGATCAAAGGCAGATCAGCCACCTGTGCATCAGCTGTCGGACCCAAAGCACAGGGTGGTCGGTGTAAATAGCCTCTTGCAGACATCTTTAGATTACAAATTAAGGTTTCGGATGTCTCACTGGACAACCGACGATCTCTGAGCTTATTCTCTATTCTCCTATGATCTTCTCAGTCCGATGTCCAACAGGTCCAGCAGCAGTCAGCAATGTGCATGTACCGGCTGCATAATACTCCGAGCATGGATGGCTTGACCGGCAGAGCGTCATTTGAGTCACGCATGTTCGACCCAGACCCTACGGCGGCGGGAACAGGGACTTGCAATAGGACCTGACTCACCTTGATACTGCCCTTCCACCCGGATCATCTCTCGCCCTTGCGACTGTGTATACCTCGACACTAGTCAAACCGTCCTTCAACATCATGTCGGACCGGGCAAAAATACCAGGTCAAGACGAGGTCAGGCTCGCCGTCACCATCCTTGACGGCCTATCACTCGGTACCAGCTTGTTCATCGTGGCCGCAAGCGCGTGGATTCGATCAGTCCCTGCGGCAAAGCATCACTTTCAACGAGTATCTTACAATATCATACTTTGGGTTCTTTTTGCACAGTCGACGTACAGTCTTGTTCGGTTGGTCCTGTACAGCGGAGTAAGTGTTCACTCTTGGCAGTCTCCCACTATCTGATACGGCAGGGTATTGAACAATCTTACTTCAATGAGCACCCCAGGATGTGTGTCGCAGGAGTCTTCTTCTTCATCAAAGAGCTGCACTTGTGAGTTTTGCCTGGCGTTGACTGGGGACGAGGCTGATTACTCAGTACGAACTTCCTAATCACTTGTATCGCGTTGAACCTAATGCTTATCGTCTGCTTCGGCGTCAACCCAATAGAGCGGAGTAAGTTATCAAATCTGCAGTACGATATCTCTGATCTGACCTGTGCAGATCTGCTACGATGGTATGTTGGCGGATCCTTCGTCACTGCCGCCATCATCCCACTTGCCCCAGCTATTCTGGGTCACTTTGGTGAAGATCCACTGTATCGTATCTGGTCAGTCATGTCAGACTTTCGCTGGAGCTCTGCTGATCCATAGCTATTTTACTCCACTGGAAGTGGACCAGCGAATGAAGGTTGTAGTGCTGGATGTGGTACTGTGGGAGGTGCTGTCGTGTCTCATCGCTAGCATCGCCATCATCACAGTGAGTCCTGCCCTGTGCCCTGCTGACAAGAAGGTGCTTGTGACTCTCTTCAGACAAGGTCGACGTACAGCACGAGCTCTGCGCCATGGCAATCCCATGAACATCAACCTCAACAGCGATAGTACCCTGATTGGCAAAGGATCATCCACGTTCTCATCCTGGAGCTGCGGTGGACGACGTGCCGAAAAGGAGATGGAATCCGCCCAATCGTCTTCCGAAACGCACCACCTCCGAGATCAATTTCTGGGTATCGCACTGAAGATCAGCCTGTATCCCATCTTCTTGATCATTGTGAATATGGTCATCTCAGGTGAGTAACCCCATATGACGAGCTAACGCCTCAGTGGCTGATCTCTACTTTAACTATTATTTGCGCAAAGGTATCGACAACCGTGCCGAGTTTGCTTTCTTGACTATCTACCAAGTTCTATATGCCGGGCGAGGCCTTCTATTTGCAATTGTGAGTCATCGCCCAAGGACCAGAGCTTACTTCAGCTCTGCATCTGTATCGACCCATCCTTCCGCGCCGGCCTCTCAGCGGCGTGGTACGCAAAACGCAACGCTCTGAATGAGCTACAAGGTCGGCCTCCTGTCGATATCGGTATCCCAGGCGATAAATTGTCATTTGGCCAATTCCTTACCTCCCAAACCGACCGTAGGCCCAGCATACCACATCGAGAATCGGACAACGATCGCGTACTGGAACTATCTGCAGCGCTCGTATCTCTCCCATATGCTGCCACATATGCTCTACCACCACTACGTCACTCCACCGAAGAAGTCCATCGCCAATACCCCCCTTCGCCTTCTCCCCGGAAATTCACCCGCGTCTTTGCTGGAGTCACGAGCGAGTCGCTGCCCTCCGGTTTATCGGACGATGTGGATGTCGATCTCAGATTGTCATATGCCGAATCTGCATCTTTGGGCCGGTCTCGGACTCTTCAGCCGCCACTAGTGCGGGAATCGGCGGCGGAAGTGCGAGAGCTGGACTTTGGGGAATTGGAAGTCAAGCAGAAGATTGATGAAGATGAGGAGGCGAGTGGGGATGTTGTCTCACCACGGCCAGATCCTCTCTTGCTACCGGCAGCATTACTCTTCTCGCAAGAGCTGCGCCAGGTGCAGCCTGTGCAGTCAAGGCTGAATGTAGAGGGGCGGAATAGGCTGAGGGAGGATTGGTTCTCTGGAGAAGACGCGGCAAGGCGGTTTCAGGAGCTCAATGCGCAATTGTAGTCAAATAGATGTAAATTAGATTTGTGGGATCATCGACCAGCTTCAGATGTGACTGAAGATGTGCAGTATGCTCAGTAGTGCAGACTCGGCAGCAAGCTTGAAGGCACCTCAATCGCTTCCGACGGAAATCCGACCATTTATTACCGCATGCGGGAGATCGACGTGTTTCAAATTTTGAAAGCTTAATCCACGTGCGCCTTTACGCCACATTATCACTCCCCAACTACTCCCATTCAAATCATGTTACCGCCTCTTTGCCCCTTCTTGCACTGTGTCGACGATCATCCGACGGCACAGGCACCGCAGAACTGCTACTTCAGGCAACAATCATGCTTTTCCGAGCCAGAATTGAGCCTAAATCCAAGCTACGGCCCAGATCCGGTAGATCCTCATGACCATCAGGTGGGGCGTCCGCAAGCCCCTCCACTCAACGATGCGATAACCCGTCAGGTGGACTGTGATTGAGCATGGGTCACTGCCGAAATTCAACATCTACACCCGCTCCCATTCTTTCTATTCGGCCGGTCTTGCAGCTGATCCAACTTTCCATTCAAAGGATGTGGATCTGAGACTACCGAGACGGTCTCGGACGGATTATGTCAATTCTTCGTTCGGGCGAGAATCTTTCTACGCTTTCAAAGGTCAGAGGGTACCTTTCTGGCGTGATGGTCTGCCGTTTGAGAAGTGGTCTTTGGCAGCATCTACACTCCTTACCATACCAGAATCATGGATGAGACTGCAGCTGAGGTCGCCTACACATTGACCGACGATATGGACTTTGTAAGTCGTCCCTTGCCCGAGAGTGCACATCACTGATGATATCAGAGAGCCCAGGTGGTATCATTAGTAGGATGCAGCCTCAGTCTCCTCCTCTGCCTATTCATCATTGTCGCTTCGGCTTGGATATACTCTATACCTTCCGCACGGCATCACCTCGATCGAGTATCGTTCAGACTACTCCTATGGTCGATGGTGGTAGAGGTGATATACAATGGGTCCTACCTCTGGCTTTATAGCGATGTAAGTTGTTCATTAGCTAGACCCACCTGTTACTTATCTCCTAGCCAATACCTCGAATGTCAAATCCCGCAGGATGCACCGCTGGAGTCTACTTCCTGCTTGCATCGATGTCAACGGCAAATTGGCTTTGCACATTTATCGGCGTCAACTTGATGCTGGCAATCTGCTTCGGCGTCAACCCAGTCCGCGCTCGTAAGTTCTTCTCGTTGACCACACGGAGCCATGTCTGATCTGACAGGTCTCGAGCGCTGGTATGTCGGTTTCTCCTTCCTCATTGGCTTCGTTGTCACTGTCATCCCTGCCGCGCTAGGAGACTTTGGTATCGACACAGAATATCAGGCGTGCTATTTTACTGAAAGTAAGTCAAGGTGACTGTGAATCATACAGCGGGGCTAATAATATCAGCGGATCAAGCGGAACGTGTTCAAGATTACATTTTGGATCTGGTGAGTCTTCGTTACACCATACAGGTGGTCCCTGCTGACCATCCAGTATTTGTGGCAAATCCTCTCTAGTTTGATCGCCGCAACTTCTGTTCTAGCAGTAAGTATTCCGCAGGCTCTGGACGAATAGACTGACCATGTAGGTCTTAATCACCCTGTTTCGGCAATCTCGAGCGACAGGACGTCTACTTTTCCGTGCGAACGGCCTCCATATCAGCCCGGAAGACCTAAACGCTATGGCCGATACCAACACTACCATATCTATCTCCGCCCTCCATCCCCACCTAGACAGCTCCATTCGTTGGCCCCGCCGCTTCGAACAATACATCACTGGTCGACGCGTTTCCTCCCCGACCAAAATATCAAACCTCCACAGGCTAGAGGATAAATTCATCACTATCGCTCTGAAAATCTCACTATACCCTCTCGCTCTCATCGTCATCAATGTCTTCATCACCGCCGAAGATCTCACGTATGCCCTCACGGGTGGAGTAGAGTCTCCGTCCGATTACGCCGTATACTGCATTTACTACTTTCTGTATGGCGGGCGGGCGTTGTTCTTTGCTCTGGTAAGTTCTGTGGCCATTTTTAGACCTTGCCTGACTTGTGTAGCTGGGCATCTTCGTCGATCCATGCTTGAGAAGAGGTCTACCAGCGGCATACAACGCCACTTTCCGTCCCTCCCACACCGACTTGCTCCCTATTGCCTCGCACAGAGATGTTATCAGTGAGAAAGCCTATGTCGCGGCCCAAAGCTCTCAAGCGGAATCACTATCGGACTTTCTCAGCTCGCCCGCACCGCTCGCCGAGGGACAATTCTCAACATCCCTGTCTATCCCAGAAGGCGAAACTCGGTGTGTGAGGAAAGAGGGCGAAGGGAAGAAATGGCTAGGCAGAGGGATCTGGGGCCGGAGGAGGAATTCGCAGATGGATATGGAGGAACATAATGTTGGGGTGCAGGAAGGGAAGGGGAATGGTGCTGCCCTGGATATCGACATTATCATTCCTCGTTCTTCAACAATGGCCCTGCCCACACCCGTCATTGTCCCCCCACCCTCCTCCCACGCGTCATCATCATTCCGATCAGATACGCCACTCTCGCATATATCCACCATCCCTAGTTTCACAGGGCCCGCTCCTTCGCATCTCCCCCGTCCAATCCGCCCTCTTCTTGCCGTTGTTCAGCCTCGGACAAGATTATACGCCCCTGAGCCAAGTCGGACGAGATCATACGCCCCTGAGCCAACTCCATCAGCCTGGATACAACCCCTCGCCAATGCCATTCTCTCCCCCGAGTCGCGGCGTATGATGCCTCGGAGATCCTCAGATCCAGCGATTGGGGATACATACAGGCGGCATAGAGATCTAAGGGTGGCAGCTGAGAAGATGTACGCAGAGGTACAGGCGCAATTATGATATTGACTCTTGGGTACAGGCGCTGTATATAGTTGTAAAGTATGGGGTAGTTGTATGTATTCGCCTGGAGTCGCCATACATGTCTGGACGTCGATTGAAATCACCAGGGCAGAAATCGGTTAAAATAGCCGGATGCGGTAAATTCCTCAATCCGACATTTGTCGAACGCCTCCAACATGCATAATTCTCAGCCACACCACCACCACCGTTGCATAATCACCTATCACTGCCTCTTTGCGTACTTCCCAGCTAGTGAACATCAGCCACGCCTCCACTTTGCTATGAAGACTGTTGCTTGCGGCATCCCGGGCGGCCGGCAAGCGGGAAGATGTTGACATCTCAAGCCACTGATCTGGGGACGGTGGATGATGTAGGTGGTCTTACTGAATAAGCATGTCAGCCTTGGGCATACATAGTGTGCTGCTCCTGTGAGGGTCTGGCACTGTCATCGCCTGCTTCGGTTCTGATCACTCATCTTAGGGCTCATCCGCGTCAACGCGCTCTCGCGCCCTGCCTTGGCTCTGGCAGCTGAAGGGGAGCGCCGGCTGGACTGGGTCTAGACATCGACAACTTGCGGCTACACACACTCTCGACAAATAGACGGTATAATGGACGGCGCAGTGATAAGTCGGGCAGTCGAAGGGACGGGCTTCGTCTTCACTCACGAGATGGATTTTGTGAGTGAATTCTGTCCTCATCTCCAGCCAATGCTGATTAACCAGAAAGCGCAGATGGCATCCATCGCAGGGTCCTGTATCAGCCTCTTACTGAGCATCTTTATCGTCGGCGCATCAGCATGGATCTATTCGGTTCCTTCCGCTCGACATCATCTGAACAGAGTTTCGTTCCGGCTGTTTCTATGGTCGACGGTGGTCGAGATTGTGTACAATTGCGTCTACATTTACATATTTAGCGATGTAAGTACCCATCCCTTCAGGTGCTGGATTAGCTGACCCATAAAGCCCATCCCCCGAACTGCGAATGCTGCATCTTGCGGCGCAGTATTCTACCTGCTTGTAGCTACGATGGGAATGGCGAATTGGCTCTGTACATTCATTGGCGTCAATCTTATGCTGGCCATTTGCTTTGGTGTCAATAGCGTCCGAGCTCGTGAGTGTATCTCTCACCTCGTATCAGACGGCACTGATAGACTAGGTCTCGAACGGTGGTATATCGCCATATCCTTCGTATTGGGCTTTGGCGTCACTCTCGTTCCTGCCGCATTGGGCCATTTCGGCGTGGACAACGTCTACGATGCTTGCTACTTCACTCAAAGTAAGTGCGAATTGGCCTAAATCAGACAAAGTGCTGATCATCCAGCGAATGACAGATTGCGGATTAGAGATTATGTGTTGGATCTGGTACGTCTTCCCCTTTCATACCCCGCACTGAACTGACAAACACAGTATCTATGGCAGCTGCTATCAGCTTTGGTCGCTGCAGGCTCTGTTCTGGCGGTATGTATCCAGTTCTCTCCTGCCAGAGTCAATGCTTATCTCTGTAGGTCCTCACAACGCTGTTCCGCCAATCCCGAGCGACAGGTCGGGCCCTTTTCCATGCAAATGGTCTAAACCTCACCTGCCGCGATCGACGCGATTCCAGCGGCGTATCCAATATCTCATCTCATCCCCACTCTTCGATTCAACACACACTCTCTCGACCCCTCCGTCTTCTTCGGCGCGGCACAACCCACCAGTCGACAGCGAGCCTACACCGAATCGAAGACAAATTCATCAGGATCGCCCTTAAAGTTTCGCTCTACCCTTTAGCGCTCATCCTCATCAACAGCTTCATCACCGCTGAAGATCTCGCTTATACCGTCCGGGGAGGTGTCAACTCAAGGACCGAGTACGCATCGTATTGTATCTATTACTTTCTTTACGGCGGAAGGGGTTTATTCTTTGCTTTGGTGAGTTGCGTCTCGGATGTTTGATCTGTTGAGGCTGGCCTAGACCAAAGCTGACTGTAAAGCTGGGGATATTTGTCGATCCTTGTCTCAGGAAAGGTCTTCCAGCAGCATACTCCGCAAGCTTCCATCCCATTCCCAATACCCGTCCTATCCTACCCACCTCCGTCGTCAATCAGATCCCGGACGACAAGTCCAACACCAATGTTGAAAGTGGCGAGTCATGGACTGAGTTCATGGAGTCGACTACGCAGGGACACGACTCGCAGTCAACGATGAGGGACGGGAAGCACCAGTGGCGAGGGGAGCACCAGATGCTGTCTGCGCCGACTGTTGACCTGGGAGGAGGCTATCCTGGTGGGAACGGAGGCGGTCTTGAGACCGGCCCGGCATCACCACCAGCTTCTAGCGGTGTACAAGCATTCGACACCATTGTTCTTGACCGCTCCACTGCCGAATTCGAGATGCCGACCATAACCTATCCCTTTCCCTCGCATTCGTCATTCCGCCCCTCCCATCCCTCCTTACCAACGGCCCCAGCCCAAAACCTATTCCCACCACCATCAATCCTACCTCTGCTCCTTGCGCGCTCTCGCAGTGATCCCAACACTCCGCAATGGGCCGAATCTCAATCCCCAATACCAGTCGCGCCGCTCGTCCTTGAGCACAGAAGATTCCTGGCGGCGGCGGAGAAGATGTATATCGAGGCTCAGGCCCAGATATAACAGTTGACAACGAGGTGGATATCCGAATGAGGGTGTCGGAACGACTAGATGGCGTGTCTTCGGTTTCTGCGTACTTGTATGTTCGATAAGTTTGTATTTCTCTCAATTGCTAATGTATTGGAGGGACTCTTGGTCGTGTGTTTCAAGCAAGACAAACTCACTCATGGGCTCAGAGAACTCACCGTCACAGATCGTACACACCTAGTAACTCACCCTCGAGTCTGACTACTCACAATGTGTCTGATGGATTTGCGACCCGGCATACTTATGACAGCCCAGGCAATAAGACAATTGTGGTGCTGTCAGGAAAGATGAGTTGAGTATGGTTGATCAGAGTATGCGACTTCTCAAATTGACTAAATGCACGCTAGCGACTCGGCGCGGTACAGTACACAGGATTCTAGCATTTGGGATATATAAATGGAACGCCTCATGTATCATGCTCGATTGAAAACGGACGATCCCCCGCCACAAAATAACGTCAACCAGCCCTCCGCCCTTGCTCCAGCACGTCACAGATCAACCACACTAATCGTAGATCAGGAAGGGATATGTCGTTGGGGCTGGTGGTTAGCGAAAGACACGTCATGGCATCAAGGATCTCCGTCTTGAAAATTCCAAGCGGGCTGAGCTCAGTCATGACCAGCGTCATCCCCTGATTGTTGAGAATCTGACCCTGGCCACACCGATTGGCAAGACACTCTGAGATCTGACGAGGGTATTCGATCAGACGCTCACCCCTGGCGCCTAGTGAGTATTGTCGGAATGGCGCCAGCCTGTTGGAGTTCTGCAGGAGAAGGTGGCGGAATGTTGAGTCGGCCGACAAATCGACTGTGTGGCTCTGCTCCCAACTGCGAAGAATCGGCTCAATCTCGAGAGGAGTTGCGGAACCGATCGCTGCGGTCGTGATACTGGTCCCCTTGGAGAAGGCCGTGATATCGTCCGAAAGTAACTTGTCCGGGTTGGGCAGTGATATGAAGATCGATGATTTGGCCGCTGTGGATGAATTGTAGCCGACCATGCTTATCTGCGCATCGCAGATGCTGCCCAAGATTTCTTCACACTTCTCACGATCGTTTACGGCAATGAAGATTGTGACGTCTTCTCCTGACTCGGGAGAGGTGAAGTGTTGTTGTTTCTTGTTCCGGAGTTCGGTTTGCTCAAGACTGGAAACGCCATCGCCCAAGATCGTAAAATGGCGGATGTCATGCTTCTCCAGACCGCTTCTGGCTAGCGACAAGGTGTCCTCTTCCTTGAATCCGTCCTTGTCGACAATCAGAATCACACTGACAGGCCGGACGGAACTCGTAGATGCGAAATGAGTCGACATGACGTTGTTTGGAGTGATGAAAGAGGATGAGCTTGCGAGTGGGAAGTCTGAGGGTGGATGTCAGACTTAAGTTGACAGCTGTGTCTGAAGGTAAGTATTGGTGTGGGGTACAGGTGATGTGTGAGCGTACGCTGTAGGGAACGGCGGCGCGACGATGAGTGGCGAATGGGTGGCAAAAGTGCGCTGTAAGTAGGAGGAAGTGATCGGTGGCGGTATCTCGAATAATGACTTCTGGGTGCGAAGTGTCGATTGATAGACTGTGTACTTTGGTCCAGTGAGAATCTTGCTTGGCAATTTGGTGGTCAAACGGTACAGAGCGCCGGGGTGAGCACGGTCTTATATGAGCCGGGGCCGGGCGAAGAGAGACTGTTCCGGACTCCCAGAAGAAGGCGCTGACCCGCCACTCCACATCGATTCAAACACGCATCATCTCGACATCCTTAGAGCCTATCACCCACGGTCCTACTCGGCTTTACTCGGCACCCAGGTTGCATTTCGGCTCACAGTCACAAAGTCGCCAGTGGTAAAGCAAGAAAGGATCCCCTCAGCTCGCTATCACGCAGTACTAGCTCGCACATTGACACATGACCCCTGCCTTCGAATCGGTCCTGCTTCGCATGACTTCAGAGCTCAGACACGTATCGTTCTAGTCTACCTTTCACGAAGGCCCCTTCGACAGAAACTGCCCTGCAGGCAGTTGTCTCGATTGTTTGGCCTCGGAAAGTCGGGTGGCGAAAACCCAACTGCGCCGCCACTTTCGCGCCTCCTCAACCTCGAGTCCTGTCTGCAAGACACCAAGTCAGATCATTATGTTACAAGAGTGGCAGATAATATAAAACACACATCCTATCCTACAGATAAAGGTGGTAGCTATACAGACTTTTCCAAGAATCTATCCCTTTCCTTTCCGAAAGATACGCCCTGTCCTTGAGTTTCGATCATGATACACATTCTTCCTCCCCCAGCTGCTCCAACCCACCCACGCACAGCACCAAAACACACGGAAGAACAGATAAGAGAGGGAGTCGTAGATGAGTGGAAGAGCGGGTCATGTCGTTATTGTATCGTCGTTTCGAGTTTTCGTTTTCCTCCCTATCCACATTCCCTTGAGCGGTACCAGCCCGTCAATCATTCCAACATCTCCACATCCCCTTCTTCCCCTCCCCCACCTGCACCGCCGGCAGTATAGGCAAAATCAAACCCACCCAACACACCGCTCAACCACGCTTTACTTTCCGGCGCCAAAGCCGCCCCTCCCGTCTTTGCCCTAACAATCACTGGGTGACCCACAATATCCGTTGAAGTAGGTCGTCGATTTGGATCAGAGGCCATACAGTTCGTAATGAGATCTGCAAGTGCCGGGGATAGTGGGGATAAGTCGACAACTGAGAAATCGTCGGTTCTTAATGAATGCCAAGCCGGTCCTCCGTCCGGTACGCAAATGTTCGTAGATACTTCCAGGATGACTAGACCGAAGCTGACAATTAGCCAAATCCCATGATCCTGTCACAAGACTTACCTGAATATATCCGCTGCCATCCCGAATAAACCCCTCAACATCTCCGGCGGCATATAAACCCTATCACCCTCCCTCTCTAACTTCTCCCACTGGCCACCACTAGCCATTTCACCTGCATTCCCACCCAATCCCGCCCCCTTTAAAATTTCAGCAGGGTGTAATCGAGGTACTCGACTCGCCATCCCGAAATCTCCAATTTTAAGAGTCCCCACATCCGATATAAGGATATTGGCGGGTTTCAGGTCGAAATGGACGACACCGGAGGTGTGAATGTGATGGATCCCATCTGACAATTCTCGGATAATCTTCCATACTCGACCTTCGTCCAACCGTTCCACTACCCTCCCGTATTCTTCTAAAAAGAATGCGAGAGTGCCCAGGCACAACTCGGTCTGAATGAAGAGTTGTCGATTTTGTTCCCAGGCGTCTTGGAATTGAATGACGTGCGGGTTTGGGCCTGAGGAAAGGGGGGAAGAGAGATGTCGGAGAATGTCAACTTCTTCTAGGTGGCGTAGTCTGGATGTTAGCGATGGACTTTGGGTTGGGCGGTCTGGAGGTGTATCGGAATCTCGTCCGCTGTCCGCTCTGTATCCTCCTCATCATTGTTGCGCAGTCCCACCATTGTCTCCTTGCAGAGAAGACTGCCATTGAGATTCCTGAATCTCGCTTCCCCACTCTGATCTCCCCCCACTTTCCCCACCTTCCCCTACCTTCTCCTTCTCTTCCCCATCTGACCTCCTCTTTCTTCCCCATCCCACCCTTTCCACCCTTTCCCATTCCCATTCCCAACCCCAAGCCAAACCCAAGCCAAACCCAAATCCAAGCCAACTTACCGATCCCTAACCCCATCAAACACCCCTCTAGCCTTCTTAACAGCCCACAACCTACCCTCCTTCCCATGCCTTTCTTGGACTTTAACAACCGTACTAAACGCCCCTTTTCCAAGCGTCTCAAGACTTATAAACCTCGCTTCGAATATATTCTCATCCTCCGCTAAAGGTTTGGTAGCAGGGTGTGATTGTCGATGATGTAATGTACGGTGGATCTTGGGGTTGGCGAATGCCGGTAGTGACATTCGAGGGTAGATGCTGCTTCCTGTTGATGATGTGGTTTGGGCCGTAGTTGTGGTCTTGGAGGGATGGGCGGAAGAGGAAGAAGGGAGAGGTTCACGGATTGAAGATGTTGATAAGGGGGGTTTGGACGGTGTGTTCAAATCAGGACGAGAGGCTTAGGCATCAGCAAATAATACGATTATCCCAATAAAGATAAAGACTTACACAACGCAACTTTCCCTCCACCCCCTCCCTTAGTAGGCGTCCCATCACTCTCACTCCCACTACTCATCCTACCCAACAAACCTGGACTCTGCCCCATGCCCTGGCCCAACTTTGACTTCCCCGTCTGACAAGCCATCATCATCCCTCTTACAGTCGGACTAATCTCTCCATCCCTCTCTGGACTACTCGATGCCCCTTGTCCCGACGCCGACGTTAAGGTTAAATGCGGAACACCACCTAACGTTCCCAACGTTCCTGACTTCTTCCTCATTGTCATTGGAGGTATCTTTGCTCGACCTTCCGCTGCTTCCCCAACTCCAACCCCAGTCCCAGACTCAACACCCACCATCTCCTCTCCCCCGCCCAGTCCCAAAGCCCCATTCCCAAACGCCATCGCTGCCGAACTTCCCAGACTTGGCTGACTTGAAGAATGTCCTATCCCCCTCCGACCCTGGACTTGGCCAGTTGCACCTCCATTAAAGTGATTCCTCTTCACTGGCGTTCCTGGCATTTCCAACTTATCCTCTTCCTTCCTCATGGCCAATGGTAATCCATTCTCACCCAGAAAGTTGAAGGCGGAAGAAGAAGGCCAGCCAGAATGCACCGGTTCGATGGGCGTTTCAAGCGGTCGAGATTGGTGCTGATCACCCATTGATGATGTCCTTTTAAGCATTGGCGGCCGACGTGGCCTTCCTACCCCTTGCCCTTGGGAAGGGCGTAGAACTGACGAAGGGGGTATTCGTAATTTATCCTCTGAATCACCGCCCATTGATACCCCCGAATCTCTCGGTTTGAACTTCCGTAGTGCCGTCGAAGGCTGCTCGAAGGCTTCTTGGAGGGGCTTTGCATCTTCAAAGATGGGTGGTTCGGCGGGTGAGAATGTAGATGTGGGGGGTGTCATGTTGGTAGATAAGGAAGAAAGGGAGGTGTTGGAGTATGAAAAGTCTGGTAATCCACCTAAAGAAAGGGCAAGACCGGATTTATGTCCCGTTGACCTAGACATTGAAGCCTTGACAGTGGAGAGGTGGTCACCCGAATTTATCCGCTTGTGCGTATTTCGGTTGGGTCCGAGTTGACCTTTGGATTGACGCCGGGCGTGGCCTAATGCTGCGGCAGGAGCAGCCACAGACCCAAAGGCTTCATCTGCCATGGCAGCTTGGATCCGATCGAGACTGATTGCTTTTTTACTCGATACGCCTTGGCCTAGGTGCTTTTCGTGGTCTACCTGACTGCCCGTCGAGGCGCGCGCGCGAAGCGGGTGGGAGGTGGATAGGCGGGGGATAGGGCGGGCGCGGAGTTCTTGTGAGTGTGAACGGGGGAGGGGGAAGAGGGGTTGAGGGATAGGTCGATCTTCCTCCATCCCAGCTGGAGATCCTTCCCCAGATAGCAAGGGAATGGAAGTTGAACCACTTGCAAACTTTAGTGGTGAAGGAGGGGCCATCCTGCCCATTCCCGCCACTCCGCGTACAGGACTATCCTCATCTGCCAATCGTAATCGCGCAGCGGCACTAGCCATCCCGCACGCCGGCGTCGGACTTTCTTCAATCGGACTAGAAGAAAGATCCGTCATCCGGCGGGACTGGGGTGAGAGTTGGGGCACAGGTGAAATCATGACGAAGTCTTCGTCTGCCGCGGGTTTGTTGGGTGAAGGAGAAGGTGAAAGTCGGTGTTTAGGATGACGAGTGGCGAATGGGTTTTGACCAGGTGATGCGGAGAATGCATGTAAGGGTGCAGTGTGGCCGAGGGTGGAGGTTGAGTGTAGGGAATTGTTGGATCCTGAAGAGGAGGAAGAGGAAGTGGGACCGAGAGGTGTGTGACGCATTGCCATATCGGGTGCGGTAGTAGAATTGAACCAGGTAGGACGGGTGAGGGTTTGGGTGCTTCGGGGCATACGGAACCCGTTCGCTGTGCCGTCGTTACTAGGCGCGTGGAGGGATGATGACATGGTGGGAGATGAACGAGGGGCAAGGTGAGATGGGTAATTGTAAGGGGGGATGTGACGAGAGTTGACGATGTTCCTATAGCTTCAACAACCTGCTTCTTTTCCTCCAAGGACAATAAGCACCTTTATCCAATTTGTCCAGTCCAAGAAACAAGCACAAGCACAGACAAACACGCGCCACCTCCCTCTTCAATCCTAATTCCCCGAAGGTCGAAGGGGTGATAGGGTTGATTGATGATCTATGCTGAGCGAAAAGGGCGATCGAACTGTATGGCCTGTATCGCCAGTGTCGCTACTGTTGACAGAGCAGTAGGAGATGCCTCTCTTCTGTGTTGATGTTTGTATAGTATGGGTGAGTCAAAGGAGAGACAGTATATACACGGCACAGACGCGTCTGACTTTGACCTTTGCGTGCTGGCAGTGGGGCCCGGGGAAATTACCGCTTGTGGTAATTTGGTGGGGAGTAAACAAACATCTAGGTTGTGGGGTCCCCGGGTCCTTTGGCTCCTCGGCCATTGCCGCTGACGTGAGGGGTCGAATAAGAAGAGACAGTACAGCCATACATCTCTGTCTGTAAGTCATGTATCGCATGTATCCCATGCAATACGCATCGGAGCGGGGTATGGCGTATGTGTATAGGTAGCTTGGGACCCGCCTGACGCTCCCAGCGAAAATTTCTATCTCTTGGATCCAAATCGGGGCATCAGTGGCGTCTAACGCTCCTCCAGTGTCGGATTTTCCGTGTCTACTCCAGCTCATGTATCTCATGCAGCGAATGACAAACGGTAGCATGGCGGATGTATTGGGGTAGGCAGAGCCCAGTCAGTGCTTTCTGCGAGATTCGAAAATCGAGTTCGACCAGATGATTAACCCAATCTCAAATTGGCCATATCTCACTCAATTCTGCATGCTTTGACTTCATTCTTCTCTCTCCGAGCTCCCAGCGATCGTCTAGTGCTTCTTGGCAGCCGCAGACTGTGCTTTTGCCTCATCCATCTTACGTATGATCTCTTCTTCGGTAGGGACGTCAGCACATGCTCCCTGCAAACGAATGGATACGGCCACAACTCACCATCATCAATAATCTTCTTGTCGACCTTAGCCCCTCGGCTAGGCTCGTTACCGTGCGATCGGGCAATAGCCGTAGGGTCCTCCTTAGCCTCAGCAGCCTCCTCGTCCGCCTTAGCCTCGAGCTTCTCAACTCGGGCAGCATCGGTGATGTTCTCCTTGAAGGATCGCTCGTCCTTGCCATCTAGACGCTTGTGGGCGTCCTGGGGTGCGTGCTCGTGTGCCTCGCCCGTCTGGGGGTTGCCTGTGAGTCAGCAGAAGTTGGGAGAGGGTGGGATACGCGGCTGTGTGGCATAATGTACAAACTGGTGGAAGTGGACATGGGTGGAAGGGAGGGGAAGGAGACGAGGAGTAGGAGAGGAAGGAGAGGAAGGATATATCCTAGGATCATTGTTCGAATGGATTCGAAGGAGTGTTGTTCTGGAAGTACGCCCCGATCTCAATTCACACATCAACACTCACCAGAAGACCCAGTTGCGGGGTTGATTGCTCCATCGTTGTCACCGGACATTTTGATATATGTGTTGTGGGTAGGGGGTGGTAGGTCTGACGGAGGTAAGCTTTTAGAACTTGTACGAGTGATGGATCTGGTAGGTGGGGCAACTCACAAGGTGTGTGGTGGTGTGTTGAGTATGTGGATTGTAGAAAGCACGAGCAGTTTCGACCATCCGGGATGTTATATAGGCGGTCGAGCTGTGGTGCCACTACTCCCTAACGCGTCATCGGTTACGTATAGCCGCTAGTGTCGGCGATTGCCGCAAGTGATCGGGGCGGACATGGACTGGATCTCCACGGAGCGTTTGGCCTAAAGACTCCCTCCACTTTACTTGCCGGTTGCAGAAAGTTCGCAACCTCTGGCTATTGTGTGAGCCCCATCTACATCTACTTCTCAAATACAGCTCGTCCATTATCCTCACATCAGCGGAGTATCAGAGACTCACAGATCGTCCTTAAGAGCGGTTAAATTATCGTCCATCGAGCCCTCAAATCCCAATATCAGCCAAAGCCCTATCGAGACGACCCTCTGAGCTCCTTGTCCGATCTGATAGATCCATTCCCGAATTGCCAACATGGTCAGCTCCCCTGGCGCTTCAATTGCGTGTCAAGCCAGCCCGAGGACTCAAGCTGATGACCTATCAGTCAATAACGAGAGTAATCTCACAATTGGTGATTACGGGTATAAGAGTGTTTGGAAAAGCAACAGCTGCTGCCGGGGCTCAGGCTGTAAGAAGTGAGTAGGCATCACCTTACGGCTTTCTCTCAGTATCTGTCGGGGGTAAGGGCTGATGTACGCAGATTTCAAGCATAAACCAGATGGCGCTCCTTCCAACGCACCCATAGGAACCGGAGGGTCAAAATCTCAAATCACAAATCAGTTAAATATGTCATTGGACGAAGCGCATTTGATTTTAAATGTAAAGAAGGAAGATCCAATGGAGGTTATACAAAAGGTGCGTTGCGTCGGATTGTCATAATACCATGCTCCCTAGACGGTTTGAGGAGTGAGGGAGAAGGGATTGAGCTGATTCATCCAGAGCTACGATCGGATATTCCAAGCCAATTCACCTCCAGCCCCCATAACACCCGCCTCCTCCGCCTCTTCAGCTTCAACATCCGCCCGCACACCCCCTCCTGCGCCCAAAGCAGGCCAAACAGCAGCTCAAGCAGCTGCAGCTCGACGGGCAGCAAAAGTACCGACGCATAGTCATTATTTACAGAGTAAAGTGTATCGAGCACTCGAGCGGATAAAGGCTGAGAAGGATGTTGGAGGTGGTGCCGGGCCTGGAGGGGTAGAAGAGGGAGTTGGGAAAGTTGGGGAGACTGTTGTGGGCCCTGGAGCTGGGACGGGGACGGGGACTGGGACTGGGGCGGCGCCATGAGGAGGATACTGTTGGGCATGAGAGGGAGGATGGGGGTTGTTGGGTTTTGGTATGAGTGACCAAAGATCCCAGCGGCGGGAAGACTCTGGGTGAAATTCTCGGGAGAGGAGCTCCGATCAGCGGGCGGAGGAACAGGCGAGTCTTGGGACACTACGGTTTATCCACATCTCATGCATCTTTGGCATAATCACAACATTTACATCGATCCTCACATTTCTCCTCTCGCAAGCTAACGTCCTGACGTCTTCATACATCTCCGGCATTTCTCGATTGCTGTTCATACCGTCTCTTCCTATCCCTTCCCTTCCCCTCCCCTCCCAAGACCCCTCCCTTACCTCTACCGCCACCACCGCCATTGCCTAAGCGAGATAATGAAGCAAATTCTTATCGGCAGCATCACGCATCAAGAACTGTCCATCAGCCCTATCCACCACGACCCCAACCAACCCCCCCAAACGGCAGACTCACCTCTCTCTCAATAAGATTCTCAACCCTTCTCTTAATCTCCTTAACATCAGGCGGGAACCTCTTACTAACATCCCCAACAACAAGATCCACAAGCCCCGCCATTGTAGCCTTCTTCCTACCCTTCATAATCCTCACGATCGTAGCTTCCAAAACCGACACTCTATCCACCGCCACTTGTTCATTTGTCTTCTTACTCTCTTCCGCTGATAGATCTTGTTGGATTTGATTAATCTTGAATTTAATTCGATCGGAAGTGAAGCTTTTGTTATATTTAAACGTGTCGGTCTCCAAGATGTCTTTCCCCGGTGTGGATTTGACGAGTACTCGAGTTCCCTTCTTTCCTAGGGAGAGAGATTGTAACGTCCGACTTAATTCAGATGTTTCTGTCCATATCAGCTAAAATCCACCTTGCCCCAACGATGAACTTGGACTAACCAATCCCAGTCCTTTCCCTAATTTCCTTAAATCCCAACTCATCATCCTCACAAAAAGCAAGACAAACAACCGCCTGGAAAAGGCTAACACCAATTTCGTACCGTGCACCTCCAAACCTGCCCACAAGCGTCACAGTGGCAAGCTGCCATCTCCAACTCAACATCCTATTTTTATGTTGGGTGGCATACCATTTCGTGAAATCGTCGACTGAACCTTGAAGTTCGGGTGTTAATTTGAATGCCCAGCCTTCTTTTAATAAGGGATAGGCTGGCCAGGCGGATTCGGTTAGGACGTTGGTTGAGAGTCCTGTGGGGTCGGGGGAGGTTTTGGAAAGGTGGGTTTGGTATGATTTCAGGAGGCTAGAAAGTTAGTACAGATCCTCATGTTGCTTCGTGGTGGATAATTATCATCCAGGTAAATCGAAAGACCCCTCGATGTGGTCATGTGGGTAAAGACACTCAAGAGCGAAAACTTACGTTTCAGACAACGCCAAGTCCTTCATCATCACATCTCCCGTCGTAAATTCCTCTCCCATCTCTACTCAAGTCAGCTAATCAATTCCAAACAACGACGGAATCTGGCCAGCTGGCCCAACATACCCTTTTGTAACTTGACAATCATGTTCCTCTCCATATCATCACTTGCACTCTTTGACAACAACAGCCGCTTAGCCAACTGGGTCGAATAGAACGCCTTGAAGACATCCTTGTCTCGCGTGTACCCGATCAGAGCGATGATTTCGTCTAGCTGGGCGTTGAAGGCGGATTCGGAGCCTGATCCTTGGCCTCGACGCATTACGGAGTCGAGGTGTTTGGCTGGGGTTGTTAGTTTTGTACAAGGGGATGGGTATGGGTGGGGAAGGAGATGAATAGGGAAGAGCTGGATGACCGGACTTAGGATGGAGCAGGAGGATGAGAGACGAGACTTCGAGAGTATCAATTCGGGAAAAGTGAGGAGGTTCCGGGATGAGAGGGATCGACAAGGACAGGTAAAGGTTGTAAAATCCCACACCTGAAAGCATAAGAGACTCACCTATCCACTCGGCAGGCGCATTCTGCCTAGATCCCATCCCAGCTTTAAATCCAGACCTAACAGCATCTTGTAATTCAAGCTGCATCGTCCGGACCTCTGCAGACAGGACGACTTTTTCTTCACCTTCTTCAGCTTCAACATCCGCTCCTTCTTCCGACACATCATTAGGCCCAGCCTCATCATCCACCTTTGTCGCGGTTTTGAATGTTTTGGGAGCGGTGAATAGGGCCGATATCGCTTTATCGAGGAATTGCTTCAATTTTAATGTTTCCGCAATCATTGTGGGATCGTTTGCTGGGTCTGAAATGAGTTTTTTAAGTCGATTCTACGAGTTAGCTTTCGTCCAACCCCAGACAGGGCATTGCGGGGACCAAGCAGCTTACTTCGATATACGTCTGTAACGACTTTGAGAACTCTTTAAATGTCTCAGTGTCCACTGCGAACTTGTACAGCCTAGCCAGTGCCGCTGCGTCTACCGTATCCATAGCTTCATCCAGCGCTATCATGTCAGCTGACCAGACCCATCACGCGAGTTCCAAAGGGGCAGCTGACCTTTCCAGATAATCTTATCCTTCATCTTCGTCCCCACTTCATTCCTCACATCCGCCACGACCAACTCTGCCGATTGAACATCCAGACACTCTTTCGCCCTTTCTCTCTCTTCTTCAACTTTATCCAACGCCCATTGGACATACCCCGTGGCTGCTTTCTCGCCGGAGTTGGCTGGTGGAGCTCCGTCATTTTGGACTTTCGCGGCGTTTGTTTTGGCCTGTACGGCGTAGTGATCTACCGTCGCGGCTCGATAAGGTACCCAGAGAGATTCGAACTTGTTAAGAAGCTTAGCGAGGGCTGTGACAGCGATGATAGTGGGGCGTTGAGATGTATCTGGTCTAAAAGGGTTAGCTAAGACGAATACTAATTTCGAGACAACTTACGTTTTATCCTCCCTCTCTTTACTTGCCCAGGACAAGAAATCGTCTCTAGTCTTCTGGAACAAAAGATCATTCTCCCACACCCCCTTTCGGAAAGTAACAATTGCCAATTCCCTCACGGAGGCAATACCGGTACTTTCATTAGAGTATACCCGGTCCAGATAGACGAATACAGCAGAAAGCATTGCCTAAAACATCAGCTTCAGGGTACCCACGCTGGAATAATCAAGTAAGCTGTATACGTACTACTCTAGCTTCCCAGCCTTTCCAGCCCTGTACAAGCCTATCCAACCATCCGGCCTCTCGACCCATTATGCTCCCGCGCCACTCTCGCGCCAAACCCTGAACACTCTTTTCCAACTCTTCGTGCACTTTGGTGTAGATTGTCGGGCCAAGGTTGTGAGGTGGGAGAACGAGGCGGTGGCATGTTGATGATAAGGCGTGGAAGGATGAAGGGGTTGGTTTGCCAGCTAGGATCAGAGGGATCGAAGGGAGTAAGGTGGATAGTAGGTCTTTGGCGGAGGGTTGGGCTGGTCGAACTGGGATGTAAGTTGAGTATTCTCGCTGGCGACGTCGAGTTGTTCTAATCTTACCCTTAAGCTCAAGTTTTACTGTGCGTACACCAGTACCTGCCGCTGAGGACAAGCCCGATCCGCCCGAGAGGAAATCGACGTGTGCGTTAGCGGACGGTTTATAATTCTTGAAGAACTCGGCGGATGTTCCATGTGGAAAAACGAGGGAAGTATGCCCGAGCGCGGAAGAGCTGCCGCTTCCACCTCCTTGATGCGAAAGAACGTCCGTCATACTGATCAGAGTATGAGTATATAGGGGAGAAGGGGGATGTCATCGATGCGCGATTAGTGGAGGCGCCATATCGGACAACGCCGAGGCGGTCATCACCGGTGAGTTTGACGTGATCCTAAGGTTCCGGGGGACGCGACTGTCCTTTATGGGGGGACGTAGGGAGATAAGTTCCACGACGTTCCTCATTATACTTCTATAGCTCAAAAGAGCAGAGTATATAGTATGGTAGAGCCCTTACACGATACAGGGGGGACAGGTCAGGTGTCCCCGAGCTTGACGCCGACTCTCGCGAATCAGAGCTCGGAGTCGACGCTCCGACAGAGAAAGCCCGTGCTGCCTTCTGTTGCTTCTTTGGAGACGTCGCATGGGGCCTCTGGGGAAGCAGAGGTTGAGGATGAGAAGGCGAAAGAAGAAGTGTCATTTGGGAAGACTCCGTCTGGCGCAAGTAAGTGGAACATTTTCCCCAAAGGAACTGGTAAAACCGGGCCAAAGCTCGGTCACACGAGGTCCGAGCTCAGACCACGCTTCCACAGGGGCTAACAGTCCAGTCTTCAAAGTCCCCCAGACAACATCATTCGTCACTACTCTCCTATCAACACTACACCGGTCTTCTCTCACCCGACTTACTTTCCTCTCGCTCATAGCACAACCATTCTTATTCTGGTATCTCCGCAATTACCCTACTCTCCGCTCAACATTCTTCCTCATCTACTTTATATTCTGGCGCGGGGCCTATGATTTCGGTTTCGCCTGGGTATTACGACAGCAGAGTGAACGACGATGGGTCGTCAGGCTGCTTAAAGAATGGGGATGGCTCGAAGGGAGTGGTGCGACATTAGGAATGAAGGAGAAGGAGAGTGATACGCCTCAAGGTCGAGAATGGGCTAAATGGTGGAAGGGGGAATTGGAAATGAAGATGGGTGAAGGGTATAAATGGGAAGATGTCCCAGCGGAATTTAACGCCTGGTTGATGTTTAGGCAACTTGTCGATATTGTTCTTTTGAAGTGAGTTATCTTGTGCACGAGTCTGAAACTAGCTGACAATCAGTGACTTCGTCTCTTATACCTGCTTCGCATGGTCCAACCTCCATTTCCCAACCAACCATTCAGTCCCCTTACACATTCTTCGCTGGCTAGGCGGCTGGTCCCTCATATTCTTCAACCTCTGGGTTAAGATGGACGCCCACCGCGTCGTAAAGGACTACGCATGGTACTGGGGAGACGCATTTTGGATGCTGGTGATGCAGAATGATCTGGTGTTTGATGGGGTATACGAAATTGCCCCTCATCCAATGTATAGTGTGGGGTATGCGGGTTACTATGGCTTGTCGATGGGTGAGCTGTGCCTCTTCCGTTGAATCCAAAGGCGATAGCTGACGTACCCAGTCGTCGGAAGCTATGCTGTCCTATTTGTTTCACTGGCTGCTCATGCTGCCCAATTCGCGTTTTTGCTATGGTTCGAAAATCCACGTGAGCTCGCACATGCGCAACTACGGCCGTCCAAAGCTAACATTATAGATATCGAGCGAACATACGGTGGAGCAAAGAAACCTCTCGCAGCTAGAGTACCTCTAGACTGGGGAGAGGCAGTAGGACAAAACATGTCCGAAAAAACCGTCACCCAATCGGTATCTTCACCTACCGAGGGCAATGTAGACCTCGACGGCCAAACTCCGGCTGTGACAGAGGGTGAGCTATGCCAGCCAGGTGATCGTCCTGTATTAGAGCTGACACTGCAGGCGAGACGACAGAGAACGAAACGGACCTACCCGAAACTCCCGATTTGGACGAATTACCCCCCTCCACCGCCCACCCCACCAAGCAACGCTCAGATTCTTCATACAGTATGATCTCGGACCTTCCCAAGCCATCCGCTAGACCCTCAAGGCGACGCGCCAAGACGCTTACAATGCACGATTTGACGAACCGGTTCTTCCGAAAACCCGTCATTGTGTTCTCAAGGGTGGATGTGTTCAGGTGAGTTCAGCTTCCCATCACATTCCTCTTTCACCCGATGTAAGATGCGTAGTAAGCTGATCAATCAGAGCGACAGATTTCGCCCTTGTCGTACTAGTCTTATACGCCCTGACAACCCTAGTMCCCCCGCTCCCTCCCCGCCTAGCCTTGACCGCACACTTCCTCCATGCCCTCTCTTGGCGTCTATTCCACTCATACGGACTCGGTCTCCTACTCCGCGCCCAATCCAAATCTAAGTGGCTCGTAAGGCATTATTTGAAGCATTATCATTATCATGGGAGTAGCGGTGGTGGGGCGTCTTCAGGACCTAATGCGGCTGGAGAAGAGAGTGAAGAGAGGGAAAGTGTGGTTAAAAGGGCTACGGAGGAGGCTTTTGGGAATTGGCAAGTTGGCTATAATATCAGTTTGGTCATGACTTATGGTTAGTTTCCTGATTCTCATTGGATTGTGATTGGATCTAGCTGATTGATTAGTTTCCTTTGCTGGATTGGTTTGGAAGACTTACCATCTACCTTCAGATTGGACAGTTAGCGGTACGATCTTGCGTCACGTCTTGGGTTCGGTGAGCTACCCTCTCACCATCGCCCTCATCTGTGAGTATAGCTAACCCGTCTAGCTTCTTGTCGCTTTACACATTTGGGCAGCTTCATCAACCTACGAAGCTCTAGGCGATTTCGGTCAGTTTACTGGGCAGCGTCGAGTTCTCAAATCGAGCGATGGACGAAAGCTGATTATTCAGGCTGGCTATACTCAGACTTCTTCCTAATCGAACAAATCCCAGCCCGGTTGGCTTATACAGGCATTTACCGATTCCTAAACAATCCTGAACGATCAATGGGCGGAGCAGCCTTTTTCGGGTTATGGTTAATTAGTAATTCGAAACTTGTCCTTACTTTGGCGGTGATTAGTCATTTAAGTCATTGGTGGTTCTTGTCTTGTGTTGAACGGTCAGTTCTCGTTCCCCCCCCCCCCCCCCTCCGCTGCATCCCTGTCGGGATGGAAAATGGGCAAAGCTGATACCTCAGACCCCACATGAAACGCCTATACGGCGATCGTCTTAGGAAAGATGGCGGTCTGACCAAGACTCTTAAATCCGTCGCGGGCAAGACCCTCGGATCAAAGGCTGGTCGACATGCGCCTGATATTCAACGTATGGTCCAGGAGGTTAAGGGGAGTATTGAGAAGGTTGAGGGTAAAGTCTCGGAGGCTGTTGAGGAGTTTTTAGGACATGGTCAGTTTCCCGATGCAGAGTCATTGAAGGGCACAAGCTGATTTGATAGCTCGACCGATGTTTGAGGATATGGTCAATGAGACTAAGGTGCTTTTGCAACAATCCAGAGAGAGGATGCATATCAGGTAAGCTTCTTGCCACTCGATCGGATACGAGACTTGAGCTGACTTTACAGCCGCGTAGCATCCGATATATCATCGTACGACACCACCCGTTATTCAATGCATCTACCCCAATCCTCCTCCGCCATTCAATCCCCCGGGGACGTAGCTCGCTATCACGTCGGTCAACCTATCCGACTATCCTGGACCGCACCCTCGAACCACTCGCGTAAAGATTGGATAGGGATCTATCGATTGGGATCATGTAAATCTCAACTCGTCACGAGGTTATCATCAGTCGGTAAATGGATGCCAATCTACGAAGAAGAATATGATGGCGATACCCAAATCTCTCCACCTGTCACTGAACGTACGGAGAAGAAGGATGGGGGTACTGTTTTGTTTAAAGGACATCAATTACCTTGGATACCTGGGAAATATGAGTTGAGGTATCATCATGATGGGAAACATAATGTTATGGTTAGGATTGCGCCTGTTGAGATTTATGGTGAGTTGAATGTCTACATTGGACCTTGGTCAAGTAGAGATTGGAGCTGATGTCTATAGTTAAGAAACCAGAGAATGATTCTTATCGCGCCGTACATGATACCCTACTCGACATTGTTACCCTATCCCTCGATTCCGATCCAAACCTCGTTCCTCACGTCGCTAAGCGTCGAGTGTCAACTATCACTCGAGAGGAGGATGGGGCGGATGGGGTCAGACCGAAGAAGATGTCCGGGCGAGACAGGGCGGGCAATATCGACATGCCCTCGGCGCATAGAGCCAAGCCTAGGCTTGGCGAATCTGCTATCATGGAAGACGACGGCGAGACCGATTCGGCCAGAATTCCAATCGCCAAGCCAGGTTCGGAGTCGAAGTTCAATCCGGATAACCCTACTCCCTTGCCTGATCACTCCAACGCCGGCGCTAAAGAAGGGGACGATGGTCTCGTCAAGGAAGACGACGGAGAAGACGGGATGCCTACACCCGAACCTAGCCCCGAAGGTGATCCGGAGGACTTCATCATCATGGATGAAGCTCAAGCCAAGCGGATTGTGGGATTATGCAAATATGCGTTCGGGGTGGAATTGAGTGCGGACGTCGTGGTTGCTGATGCGAATGTTGGAGCGTTGGTAGGGAGGATTTTGGGTGCGAGGAGTTTGGCAGGCAAGGGTGGGGAAGGGGTGGGGAAAGGAGATGGAGATGGTTTGAAGGAGGTGGTTGGGTCGGGCAGTCAGGGTTGAGTAAGCGGATGTGGAGTGGCGGATGGTATGAGGGAGCAATCGACGTCGGTGAGAACTGGAAGCGAGCAGTGGAGACAGAGGCGGGTGTTGGAAGTCAGTTGAACTGTGGGATTTTGCGGAGTAGGAAGGGGGTGATGACAGATGCGCCCGAAGAGAAAGTGCTCAGTGTCCGAGTATCATTTCCGGACACATGTGTGCGATTCCTCGTCTGCATGCATATACATCGTCCCTATTCTACTGATCGAACTGCTCTAACCCTGACTTCTCAACCCAGCCGGCCTAACCTCAGAACTTCAATAAAGACCCAGTCGCCCTGCGCCCATCCCCATCCCCACTCTTTGACGCAAACAAATCCCGACACCTCGACATTTTGCTCTGAACATCAGTGACCAGCCGACTGGCCGCCTCGGACCCCGCCACCCCCTGGAGTATCCCACCCAACATCCCCACCTTCAGAGCCGCCGTGACTGTAGTCGTAGCGAGTGCCGCCGCTCCCCATCGTCTGAGAGTACACGTCTCGTCACCCAGTCGATCCCTCAACATGTATCCCGCTCCAAACGCCACGATTGCCGGAGCTACAGTCTTGGCGGTAGAATAGACGCTGGACCAGGAAGGGAGATTGTCTGAGAGGTTGGTGTAGAGGCGTGAGGCCCAGGGTTGGGTGTCTGCGTCCGTGTTGGAATGGTCTTTGGACCCTGATGCGGAGGTGGGTTTGGGATTCAGGTTGTCGTTGGGCTCAGGGAAGAATTCGGATTCTGACATGTTGGAATCGAAGGAAGGGGGAGTGTCGGGGAGTGGCGAATCTTGGATCATTGCTGGATGTGAGGTGGAGACCGGTGGGTGTCGAGTGTTGGATGATTATGAGGCGTGTGTGGGATACACGATGCGGTCTTGAATTGGTCGGGATGTCGAGGATGATGGAAGCTGAGAGGGTGAGTGCAGATCGAAGAGGGAAGACTAGAGACTATGGTATGGGGAGCTGAGGCTCCTCGTCGGGCTACCTTTGTCCATCCGCCCTGCGCTCGTCCTGCGTTTCGTGCCCGGAGGCCTGGGGAGAGGAGGCGGTCAAAGGATGAAAGGGCAGCTTGGGGTTGAGGCGCGTTCGGGCAGGTTGCTGATAAGGGGTGGACCTTGGCGATATTCACGCTGGTGCTTGATCAATGAGCTAGCGGCTGACAGTGCCGGCCGCCATCAGAGATCTGTGTAACTGGTACGGTATTGACACGGGTCGAGGCGGTCTGCTGCGCCAAGGTCCTAGGAGACCAATTTCGAGCAGTGATACCGTACATGTCATCCATATTTACACTGAAGCGGTCCTGCAACCTCGAAATAGCTCATGACAGTATACACGTATCTAAATCTAATGACCTCTCCTTATCCTACCCGTTGTTATCCGCCTCCCCACGCGTCGCCTCCTGGTCACAATCATCGGCATCCTTCTTGTCCAAACCTTTGAGGTTATCTCGTCTGGTACCTCATCTGACGACTGTAGGCATGGTACCTCCCACCCCAGGCACCGTCACCACAGGAGGTACAGTCTTCTTGGTAGTGTCTTCACTCTTTGCCCAAGTGCTGACCAAGCGACCGAACTGATGAGCCCTCGTGAACAACTCCTCCGCCCCGAAGCTGACCAGAGATAACAGGGCCGCCTGACCGAAGATCTTGAATGTCGACTCCGCAGTGAACGGGCGATCGTTGAGTGCGCGCTGGGATAAGAGGGCGGCAGTGATGCCGAGTGCTCCAGCGACAGAACGACCGTGTTGGCTGAAGAAGGAGGCAGTGTGAGATTGATTGAGAATACGGGTGGCGACTGTTGATCCGGGGAGTCGGACGGTCCAGCGGCTGTCGAGAGTCGATCCGGGGATGTGTGCAGTTGAGCGGAATGGGCTGAAGATGCAGCCAGACTTCATTCCGGGCGCTTTGGTGGTGTTTGTGCCTTTGTCGACGGTTGGATTGAGGGTGCTGGGGTTTGTACCGGGAAAGGGGGGGCCGAAAGGGCGGGACATTGGGAATGCCATATCGAGGTAAGACGAGGAAGGAGAAGGCAAGGGATGGAGTCAGGTGTTGATGACGGCGTGTGGGCGGGAATGAGTGCAGACGGGCGGTGTACTTGGTTGTGATCAGATGTTGCGCTGCTGAGTGTACAAGTTGAGACACATTGCTCAGCATGGGTGGGACTGAGATACTCGGTCTGGGACGTCGCAGGGTGTTTACTGAAAGGATGCTTTGACTCACATACACGTTTGAGCCGAGTGATACCCACGAGAAAGCTTCAGGGACGGGAGACAAAGGGAAGTGTTTCACCACGCAGAAGAGTACGTCAGATGGTGATACCGAAATGCTGCCAGAGGTAAGCATGCAAAAACGATTCGTGGTGGTCGAGCAATGCATACAGCGTGACAATATATATACAGCAGGTCTTTCTCTTTATCCCTCAGGCTTTCTCTCTGCTTCCCTCGATCGAAAACAGGACAGACATTGCCAAACACCTCATCACGAGAGCGTCGAGTTGAGCGCTTCTCCAGCACACACTGCGCCCATCAGACCTGCGCCCACACCCAAGCCCACCATGAATTTCACATACGAGCCCGCCGCATTGATCGTCGAGCTGACGACGGAAGGGCCGCCGGTCTGTGAGGCCAAGTATCCGCCAGTGTAGGCCACGGCGGCAACGGCGACTGTGGAAGCGCAGTGCTTCAGTAAGAAACCACTGACGCCGGCAAGGGAGGACCCGAGATGCATCCCAGTCCTGGTGAGGAGCGAGGGGTGGGAATTGCGGGTCTCTTCCCAGTCATGTTTGGTTTGGTTCATGTTGGGAGAAGCGGTGGGTAGAAGTTGTTGTAGGTTGGCGTAGAATATATGCGAGTTGGAATTTTGACGTGTTGGATAGGTCGAGGTACAACTTACAAGTCTTGGTGCTGATCAGAGCGCGTCGACCTGAGTCCCCAGCCTTTCGCGGGCGTTCGATCGAGGGGATCCGATCAATGGAGCCCTGTACAAACTTGTGAGACATGCTGGTATCGGTTCTGACACGCGCATTTGTGCACCGAGGTCGCCCCTGACGGTATCCTGGTTTGCAGGGGAAATCCACTCAACGGAGAGTTGAAGCTCGAACTCGTACCAACCCCCAAGCATGGAGCTCGGGGATTCTGACGGGCTTTACAGGGACCAGAATATATGCATGTACCACGCCACTAACCCACTACGGATCGGTAGAGATAGCTCTCGCTACCTTTTGACGGACCAGAATACATTACATCATTGACCGGTTTAAAGTAAATACAGAACATCTCTCAAGGAAAAGAGGTACTGATCGCCTCCTCTCGTGTCCCCCAGATAGCTAGAACTCGCTTTTCCCTCCGAAGCGCCAATGGATCAGTCGCCTAGTACTGTCCGACATGGCCCCACGAGCCGGTACCGTCCTCCACGGGGTCTTCATCCCGAGCCACCTGAGCATAGCCCGATCCCGTGGATTGGGCAGCAGAGCCTGAGCAGTAGCCCCAGGTGTGCCGGATGATGCCATCCACCTCCTCCCTTGTGAAAGCAACAAAGATTTTCACATCCTTCTTGTCGAAGCCGTTCGAGCCGGTGGGCCGGCCAGGAACGCCGGGTCGAGGAAAATAGCGGTGACCATCGATGAACTCGTGCGAGCTTTGAAGGAGAGTCTGCTTGACCTCCTCCAAGAAAGTCTCTGCGAGTGAGCTCTCTGCCACATTGAGAACTCGTGCAGAGTACGCGGGAATCGACTTCCCTCCCAGATGGGAGTAAGAGGCGCGTTCGCCGGGGCAGAGTATCACTGAAAGAATATCGCTCATGGTGATGATCGGTATGAGGTGAGTGGGTGGTATATGGCTGGAGATTGGAAGTCTTGTAAAGAAAATGGTAGATTGTCGCGGGTACAGGAAGTAATGTAGAGTGGCGATGAAGAAGTTCGAGGGGGAACAGGTGCCTATATATTCCAGGCTCCGAACAACGTGCAGCCTGACCATAGCTAGATCCAGCCCTGTCAGAACCATAGCCACGTGTTAGGAAGCAGGGGATTGGAGCTATGTTAGAACCCTTCTTATCTTAGAGTTCGGACCGACCTTTGTACGCTTCTATTTCTGGCCAGAAGAAGAGGAAGGTTGTGCTTCGTTTCGAAGAGCCAGCAGAATTCAGAAACGTTTCTCTGGTTTCAGGTCGAGGTGGCGACTTCTCGTCGTGAGCGCAGAATGCCACACGCTGTCAACGAGAATGGGGTGTATACTTGAGCGTGACTCCAACCCTACTATCTGTCAAGCTTATGGTGAAAACAGAGAAGGGCGTAGACGTTGCAGATCCTTGGCGCCAGGCGCTGAAGTGGCGGTGGCAAATCCGCCACTTTCGTACGCTTTACGTAACCTGCTTTCCGGCTTCACCAAACACGCGACCGACTTCTTTTCGCAACAACAACACCCACCCATCCATCCATCTATCCGATATGGAGTCCCTCTTCTCACCCTTGCCTCCAATAGGCAGATCAACCACACCTCCAAATGGGCCCATGACCGACTTCGACATCATCGAAGCGCAAAAAGAAAACATCAGACCGACTCCAGCTGGTCGATCAGCCGCGACTCTGTCAACTCTGCTCGATAAAGATGCAGTCGCCGAGCAGAAGATTCAAGAGGGGCACGAGAGGTTTAGGCGACAGATAGCTGAGGCGGAGAGAAGAGAGCTTGAGGGAGAAGATATGGAAGATGGAGTATTGGATGTTCTGGATGTTCATAATCGGTTAGTCTGACACGAGACGCGTTCTTACTTGCCAGTTACGTCGCGTATAATGTCGAACATCATCCTACATCCTCCAACCACCTTATACCCCTGCTGGAGAATACCACGCGTAAATTCGTAGCGGACGAACGGTATAACCAGGATCTGCGGCATTTGAAGTTGTGGGTGCAGTATGTCCGATTGATTGAGCGTCGAGAGGAGGTTTGGGCTTTCCTTGAGTCGAGGGATATAGGGACGAAACATTCGTTATTCTATGAAGAGTGGGCAATGGCTCTAGAGTCTTTAGGAAGGTGAGCTTAATCCTGCCGCAATTTGGATCAAGCTGATGAGTTTAGGAAGAAGAAAGCAGACGAAGTCTTTAAACTCGGTATCGCCCGTAAAGCTCAACCTCTCGAAAAGCTCAAAGCGCGCCATACATCCTTCCTAGAACGAATCATGGCTATCAACGGCCAAATACCAGAAGACGAGCCTATTCAGCCCTCTGCTTCATCTCGGACACCCGCCCGTGCCATTCTTGGCCAATCAGCTATCGCCGGCCCATCCAGTGTTGTCGGTGCCGTCCAGCTTGCACCTAGTTTGCGAACTTCCACAAAGAATAACGGATCAAGAATGGCGATTTTTGCGGATGATGGTGCGGCTGGACCTGGGGAGGCTGGAGAGAGCTCGGAGTGGGCTGATTTCGGTACGAGGGATGGAAGGAGGAAAGAGAATGTTGTTGAGGCTACGCCGTGGAGAGGCGAGACTATGCCTCAGAGTGCGGCCAAATTGAGGATTGCACCCCGGACGCCTAAGATTGAGGTATTTAAGGAAGTTGTAAGTCTTAACAAGGGGCTCTAGCTGATGGGATAGACCGATGTGGATAATACCGCTATCCGACCCGCCGATAATATCTTCAATCGGTCTCGTCAACCCCCTACTGAAGCTGAACTTATCAAGAGTGATCCTCTTCGATACTACAATCTCAGTACTGCGCCAGATGTCCCAGCTCCTTCTATGCCTCCTCCACCTTCAACGCGTAAACCTCCTCGACCAAAGACTGGATCTTCCGGGTTCCGACCGACGACTTGGGAATTCCCGACTGATGGGCCGGAGACGAAAGATTCCAAGGGGCGTGTCAAGGAACGAAGGGTGTTTGATTGGGAGCAGGTGTATAGGCATGGAGAAGAGTGGAGCTTTGAGGAAGTAAGGGCTAGGCAGAGGGGGTTGTTAGGGAAAGAGTGGAGAGGGGAAGTACAGGCTTGGGAGATGGCGTGGCATGCGCCAGGAGGTGAGCTTCTCCCGCCCTTATCTTCCTATATGATAGGCTGGTGGACCTGAGCTGATACCCCAGCGTCAACACCCAAGAAGGAAGAGAAGAAGGCCAAACCACCATCACCAACAGTAAACACAAAGCTTGCCAATCGCGAGATTGCAGCAATGTTTGATCAAACAATCCACGGTGGGAAAGTCCGAGATTCAGACTCTGAATCCAGCGATTCAGACACGGACGATGATGACCTCGACCGACCTTTACCCGTCACGGCCACTCCACTCCCTAGTCGACCTATGGCGCTATCCATGCCTATGCCCACACCCCTCCATTCTGCCGTMCCCCCTMCCCCCACACCGGCGTCTCACGCTCCCGCCAATGGTCGTCTCAATATCTTTGCGGATGAGAACAACGTCCCTCCCTCTGCTGCCAAGACGCGACTGAACGTCTTTGCTGAAACTCCTGCTCGGACGCCTCTGACTGCGAGAGTAGCAGAGGGATCGGCCAAGCGCGCTGGTTTTGGGATCTTTACCGATGTCGAGGCGGTAGCGGGTGTACCTGAAACCCCATCTGTCAGTCGGGCGCCGCTTGGCAACAATCCATTCGCAACGCCCGCTATGCGCCCAGCTGCTCCTCGGCCAATGGGGGTATCGACTATTCTAGAGGAAACGGACGAGGCTGAAGAAGGGACGGAGGAGGTACCGGTACCCGAGCCCTCAGAGGAGGAGTACGAGCAAGAGTATGAGGATGAAGAAGAGGCGCCTCGTCGACGTGGAGGCAGGATTGCCGCTTTTGCCCTAATGACGCCAATAACCGAACGTACATGTGAATACACCTCACATACCCAGTTCAGTCGATCATCACTATCCGCCAGCCAACTCGGGCAATCTACACGGAGCGTCCCTGCTGTTGCTGAGGAAGATGAAAATACCCCTCCTCCTCCTACGCTCAACGACGAGAATGTCATGCCTCCCCGTGAAGCTCGAGCCGATCGGAGCTCGACTGCATCCTACGAACCCGAGACGACCGAGGCGTATATCGATACTACCTCTCCTATCCGGTCCGAATTTGATCGGTCGGGATCGGTAGATCACCCCTTTAAGATGCCTGAGGGTTTCACAATCCACGGGTCTGGGTCTGGCGGGTTGGTTGATCAATTCGATCAATCAATGGCTATTACCGATAGGCCCAATACGGCTCGGTTCCCCCTTATCCCTTCTTCTCCCGCTGGAGAGAATGATACAGAGGAGACGGGACAATATGTCACTGCCACTGCGGGATATCTGTCTGATCTCCCAAATGCCAATGAAGGGTTGCAGGGTGATTTAGACCTCCCAAACCCTTGTAATCCAGTCGACGAAACCATCATCTCTACCCTCCTCACTCGTATCGATCCCCCACTCTCTTCCCTACCTGGATTCGTCGATTGTCGATCAGAGACATTCGGCCGACTATCTACTCTCCAAAAACACTCGAAAGCCAAATTACGTCGAGCGAGCCAGACGAGCCGGACCTCGACTACAGGCGGTGATGACGGATTAGAGCTTGATCTAGCAGGGAGGGCATATGAGGTGGTTGATAAGATTGGAGAAGGAGGGTTTGGGGCTGTATTCCTCGCTATTGATTTAAACAAGAGGGAAGAGGCAGATAATGCTTCGGAATCGGATGATGGGGAAGGAGAAGAGGAAAACTTTACAGTTGCCATAAAGGTGGAATCTCCACCTTCTATTTGGGAAGCAGTCATCCTTGATCGAATCCATACTCGACTTCCTACCCACCTCGCATCAAACATCGTCCGTCCCCGAGAACTGTACGCATTCGCAGATGAATCATACCTCTTACTCGAATATTCATCCCAGGGAACATTATTGGACGTAGTCAACAAATCTACCCAACTATCTATCGCCCCCGCAACCCCTGGAGCTCCTCCGGCAGTAGACGAGTTGCTCGCTATATTCTTTACGATTGAAACACTGCGGCTTGTCGAGGGGTTACATACTGCCGGATTTATCCATGGCGATCTCAAGATTGATAATTGTCTGGTGAGGCTGGACGGGTTGGCAAATGGCGAAGTTTGGAATCCCCAATATGCGGCAAATGGGGAAGGGGGATGGGGGAAGAAGGGAGTGAGATTGATTGATTTTGGAAGAGCAGTAGATATGAGGCTTTTCCCAGCTGGTGAACGTCAACGATTTTTGGCGGATTGGCCTTTTGATCAGAGGGATTGTCAGGAGATGAGAGAAGGGAAAGAGTGGAGTTATCAGACTGATTATGCTGGTTTAGTCAGTGTGGCGTATTGTCTCTTGTTTGGGAAATATGTTCAGACGATGTTGGGACAGGATGGACGATGTAGGATATCGACACCGTTAAAGAGGGTAAGTCAAACGTTTCGTTACTTGGACTGGGTGTTTGGGGAGGATGTTGGGATGAGGACCTCATGCTGACTTGGACAGTATTGGCAGACTGAAATCTGGACGGAACTCTTCGATACTTTACTCAACTCAACGACTGTCCGGCCTGACCAGACTTTGCCTATCACGTCTGAGCTCGGCGTCATTCGCGCGAAGTTTGAATCCTGGCTAGAGGAGAATTGTCAGAAGGGTGGGAAAAACCTCAGGGGGATGTTGAAGAAGATTGAAGCGGCGGCGATGTTGAATAAGCGGATATAGCTGAGAATCAGGATTGGGCGCGTAGCGGGACGGCTGAGGGAATGAGGGACATTTTGGATTTGACATTTACCTCAGGGTGAGAGTATGCACCTCGCTAGCTGGATAGTTGGGTAAGGGATATCTCATACATCACTTACAACTCCGCGCCTGATCTCCTTAACCCAATATCCTGGTGTCTGATATTACTAAGTCTGAGACTAAATTTGACCCATGGCAGCTCCATCACCTCTCAAATCTGAGCCACACGCCCATACCCGTCTACCAGACGGATCAATCACTTGTTGAATGATTTGACCTCTACCAAGCGTTTTACGCTGGAATCCAATGGCTACTTCGCACGTATGACCCATACCTATCTGATCAGCCTTAGGTCTTCCATTCCCTTTCCCTGAGCACAGGTCACAGGAGAATGTGGACAGGTAAGGCTCACTTCTCAATTGATCCACAACCTCCATAGGAATACCTTCCTCAAACCAAATTTCAGAATCCATATTCCCCGCACTACTAGCTTGTTCAGCACCTGATTCCGGGAGACCGGCCGAGATACAGAATCTCGGTGCATCAAGGCATGCCTGTGGTGAAAAGCCTCGTAGTTTATTAAGTAGGACTTGGACGTGGCCTCTGAGCAAAGTCAGCTGAAAGGATACCTACCAACACATTCATATCGACCCACGAGGGAATGATTACAAGGAAAGGAAAGGAGCCAAACTCACTGAGGTTGCATAAACCCACCCATCACTCCGAAACTCATCAGAAGCTCATCGCCTACAGTAGCCATTGCTGGTATAATGGTATGGTATGGTCTCTTCCCGCCTGCTATACAATTCGGATGACCTTCCAGCAACGTAAAGCCTGTTCCTCGATTTTGGAGCGTGAAGCCGCATCCTTTGGGTATGGCACCTGTTCCGAATCCTGAGTGATCAGCTATCGAGGCGAAGAGTAGGCAGTAAGGGGGATGTGGTACAAAGGGGGTAAAGGGATATGAGTCGGCCGTTTGGGTACAATATTGAGAGATGGAGAAGTAGAGACTCCAAAGGACATACCGGCATAGTTCGAAGCAATGAATGAACATGCGTTCCCTTCTTTATCCGCTGTA
This sequence comes from Dioszegia crocea, assembly GCA_001600615.1. Lineage (NCBI taxonomy): Eukaryota > Fungi > Basidiomycota > Tremellomycetes > Tremellales > Bulleribasidiaceae > Dioszegia > Dioszegia crocea. The sequence continues at coordinate 200,363 of BCKK01000012.1, read as the reverse complement.
GATAGATATATCGTATCGCTCGAATTGACCGGTTGACCCCTTTTCACACCGGTGGCTTTTTTGAGATTGATGAGGTTTGCGCGTTGGGCGAGATATTTTTTACTCAGTAATTCTTCGACGGGGACATTTGTGGTTGAAGGGTCTGAGACGTAGTATCGGGCTATATGACCATCAGCTAATATCCTATCGATGTCCGTCACTTCCGAGAATAAGGTCCGAGGAGACACCAGTAGACGGCAACAGCCTGAACTCTTCAACTCACTATCTGCAAAAGCCAACCTCATCGCTTCAATCAGAATATGCAGATATTCCACAGAGTTATGTTCCAGCTCCAGAACATCAATCTCATGTTGCGTTTCCACCGCTTCGATGATACCCAGAGCTACCAAAGCAGTAAGACCTTGCCCGTTTGGTGGGCACTGTGGATCAGCTCCGCAATGTTCCATTGATCAAGTATGCAGCAAGAATTTGCTCACCTCCCATAATGACACACCCTCATTCCCAGCTTGACCAACTTTGAAATCATACTTGATAGGCTGAATAACTTCTGCTTCGCAAGTTGCAAGATCTTCCAGTGTCATTACGCCCCCTCCTGATTGGACGAGGTTGACGATTCCTTCACGAGTCAGCGTGTGTCGGGATCATCCTTGACTAGAATAGGCGCTCACCTTGGGCTATACGACCAGTATAGAATCCTTTCAATCCATCTTTGGCTACTGCTTCGAATGTGTTGGCTAGTTCCGGGTGAGTCATTATATGTGATGGAAGGGGGGCTTTCTGCAAGTGTGAGCTGGTATACTCCCGTCAGATTGTGTGAGATCTAGACAACTCACGCCGTTGGGCATCAACATCCTCAGTCAAGTCAGCTGAGACCTTAGACAACAAGGATCTAGACCTGAGACTCACTCGGCCGAGTTGGCAGAAGCAGACTTGAGCAATCTTTCAGAAGCGCGCCACTACCCCATCAGCTCATCCTCTTTCTCCCCGTTACTCACGCCATCGCTACAGAGCTCATGAACCGGTACGCCCTCCCTAGCCATCCTAATTGCCGGTTCTAGGATCTCGCGCATGGATAGACGACCTGATCCAAACTCTTCAATCGTCTTGATCCAGCCTGCGGCGGCACAGGGGACCGTGACGGAGTTGAGGTTGGTGAGTGGGATCTGACCAGTCAGCTTTGGCACTAGACATTGACACGATGTGATTAGCTGACACTTACCTCGTCTCCTGTGATTCCCTGCGATCGTAGATATTCCAGCGTCAAAGCTTTGGGAGATCGGCCTGATCCATTGATCCCTCGGACCTTTTTAGCTTTGGCGTCCCAGAACAGGCAGAACATGTCTGGAGATCAGCAAGGTGAACTCGAGCCAGAATTAGAGTCTCGACATGAGAAGCCAGCTTACCCCCGCCAATACCCGTACATGTCGGCTCAGTCACATTCATCGCTGCGGCCGTCGCGACAGCCGCGTCCGCTTCAAATCATCAGTGTGGCACTACCTGCGATGCGAGTGGAGTATGTACCTGCATTCCCGCCCTTGTTTAAGATCTCTATACCTGCATTGCATGCTAGTCAAGTCAGTAATGCTCCATGGCTAGTGGAGAACGCCATACCCAAAGGCTGGGAAGTGACTACTGCTCCCTTGGCTGAAAAGACTGTTGAGCGCCTCGATGGGAAATGAGCGAATTGAGGATTGTGCGAAGGGTGCAGTCTGGTGTGATCTAGCGGCGCCATCCTGAGCGAGTCTGTACTCGCGGGTAGTATAGCTCGTGTATAGAATGCTTGTTGTGTCTCCTTCCTTGTCTGCTTTGGGTGAGGGCGGTGGGGACCGCGGTGGGCGGTGGAGGCGGACCGCGGCGTCGGATATGGCCGATAACACTTTGCGGAAGTGTCGGCTTTAAGCATATCGCCGATGCAGAATGCCACAGGCCAAAAAGAGGCCGGGATCAGATTTATAACGCCGCCGAGCCATTGATTGGGTGGTGCCTGACTTTTGAGTGTAGCTCACGCTGGCTGGCAGACGATCCTACTGACGCAGACTCGTATTCTCTAACCATCAATACACATTCAATATGGGTTCCAACAAGCCTCGAGGTCTGCAAGCCGCACGAAAGCTCCGTACCGACCGTCGAGCTAACCGATGGGCCGACAAGAACTATAAGAAGCGGGCGTTGGGCAAGTTCTACAAGACTTCGCCTACCGGTGGATCTTCGCACGCCAAGGGGATCGTGTTGGAGAAGGTGAGTGAAGGCGAGCGTGGGGGCAGTATCAGGGGAATGGACGTGGATATGGTGCGAGCTGGGGAGATCCCAATGGTCCGGCTAGGCGTCAGTATGCAAATGGAGGCCGAGCAAATGGAGATGGATAGGAGGGAGATACCACTGGAGAGGCTATCGCCAATTCTTTGTAGCACACCCGCTGACATGCCAGGTCGGTGTTGAGGCCAAGCAGCCCAACTCTGCTATCCGAAAATGTGTCCGTGTCCAGTTGATCAAGAACGGCAAGAAGGTCACTGTAAGTTGCATTTCTCCAACTTTTGCATCCAGCGACTAACGTCGTCAGGCCTTCGTCCCCAATGACGGTTGTCTCAACTTCACGGATGAGAACGACGAGGTGCTCATTTCCGGTTTCGGTCGTCGAGGAAAGGCCAAGGGAGATATCCCCGGTGTGCGGTTCAAGGTCGTCAAGGTGTCGGGTGTGGGTCTTTTGGCTCTGTGGAAGGAGAAGAAGTGAGTTTTGGGTCTCTGCTTGTGGTTGCGTTGTGGATTGAGCAGATGAGAAGCGGTCGGGATTGGGGATACGCTGGGATTGGGAAATTGAAGAAAACATCTCAAGGTGTTGTGATTTGTGCTGATGAATACAGGGAGAAGCCTAGGTCGTAATCGCTTGGACTTCTGCATGTATTCTTCCACTTCCATTCTAACGTCTTGTCGAGGGCACACATTCTCGTTGGCCCACATTTGCTTCAGGGAGGAAGTGTTGGACAAATCTCGAATTGGCACTGAGGATTGTTCGGAGGATGATGGGGAAGCAAGGCGAAAAGAGATCAATAGGGATATCCTGATCATGCTGATGATTCGGCGGGGGGCGGGAGAGCGGAAGGTTGATGGGAGGATGGGATACTGACTTCGCTTTTCTTTGGGCGCGAGGTATAGCGGGTGCACGGGCGTGTAGTCTTCTGGTCAATATGTTTGGCTGTGTCACCTGCTTGTGGAGAGCATGCTGTCGTCGAACACGAGACCCAGGAAGGGAGACAGGGAGATGGAGTCATGAGGCGGCAGGAGTCGGGGGACGCTTATCAGGGATCTCCGCCGCGAGAGGATCGTTTTGCGGAAGGGTCGGGACGTCTCAAGAGGGCTCCTTGCATCGACTCAATGGCGAGGTGGACAGATTGAATGTTCTGGTAATCTGCTCGGCCCTTCTACTGGATGTCCCACTTGCGTAACAGTATCTCCCCCCCTGTTTATCCACCTCCATCACGAGTGCCAGACCTGTAGTTGTCGTTACTTCCAGCAATGTGCCTCATAGCTATATCACATATGAATACAGAAATGATAGATGTAAAAATGTAAAAACACAGGTCGTAAGAAGGAAAGAAAATATCGTACTGTCGTAGCATAAAATGTCCGTATCCCATCCTCATATCCTCATTGCCTCGCTCGCCGACCCCTCTCGCTCGGCCTGTCCACGCCCCTCCACACGAAAGACTCTCTGTCCCATCACTCTCGTTCGCGCTCACGCACGCCCACCCGCCCACCCTACCGCCGTAGAATGTTCCACATTGTAAATAGCGAAATCATCAACGTGGTAAAGATCGCAATACCTGCTGGCTCATGTAGGGTTGAAAGGGCGCTAGAGCAGGTTGTACATTTCCAATCTGGATCATCAGCTCTGGAATCCTTTGCAGATTCCACATTCGCCTCCTGGATAGATGTTTGACAATGACCCATTCTTCCCGCTAGCCACCCCTTTCTCAATACCAGCCAGTCCCCGCCCGAACTTCTGCTCCGACCCAAACCCCACGCCCTACCCGACCCCGACCCCGACCCCGACCGAAGCCCAACAAACCAAGCCAAAATCAGCTCACCGCTTAAAGGCGTATATCCCTGAGGCCGATACATAGCAAACTGTCCACCCGCATACGGGCTTAAATAACCACCCCTCACCGTAGCCGTAGGTCCCCGTTCATCCCACACTTTAAGGACATACGTCGCTACTGCAAATGGCGTAGCTCCGGGTGATTGTTCCCATTGCCAAGGGTTCCAGACGACTTGGGTGGCATTGCCTGAGATTGTGTTGCGGGTTCCGTTTGTTGGACCGACGGGGTAGGTATTGCCGTTTGCTGCGCAGGAGGCTATTACTGTGAGGGATTGGGGTTGGACGCTGGGGTGTTAGCGAGGGTAATGGGGGCAGAGGAAGAGATGTATAGGGGAAAGGGGGTTAGAGAGGTGTATGGAGAGATTGAGAGGGAGAAGAGGAGAGTTATGAGATGTGAGAAATGTAGACAGATGATGGACGTATCCCATATACAAGTCCTAAATGAGAACAAACACTCACTAGAGCGAAGTCAAATTCCAACCAAAAGTTATAAACTCATGCTCCGCAATCTTATAATAACTCGCCTGAGCCGTAGATGGAGGTTGAGTAATGGTGATTCCACCAGCAGCAGCAGTAGCGGGGATAGATATCGAGCGAGTTGCATTACCTGACGCAGAGCCTGAGCCGGATTGAGAGCCTGAGCCCGAACCGGATTGGGAGGCGGAGTTGGATTGGGATTGGGAGGCGGATTGGGAGGCTGATTGGGTGACTGATGACATTTTGGCTTAAGCGTCAAGGGGGATGAGGGGCCGGAGAAGGTGGGAAGAGATGGAGGATAGGGGAAAGGGGTTGATGTGTCTTTTCGGAGTGATCGAGCGGTGGCGTTAAATCGTAAAAGGTGTAATTCCTCGTTCCCAAAGTTCTCTCTTTTTCTCGTATGAAGGCAGAAGACCGATAACGAGTCGCCCTGTATGAGGAACGAGGGCAAGCGCGAGAGATATGCAGAGAGGATAGGGTGATGCGTAATGATCGAACGTGAAAGGGGGCGATGCTTGCTTGGGCCCAAATAGGGTTTTTGGGATTTACGTAACTTCTCGCCGCTGATGAAACAGCGTGAATTGCCCAATTGGGTAACTCATGAGCAAGAGTGGCAGTGTGGCAGCGGACCTATGGCCTATGGATTGGCCTTACGAACACCTGCCTAGCACAACGGCCACCATGACCTCACATTCTTGTACACAGCTGATCAGCTATGGCCTTATCGCTGTGCTCATGTCTGAAACATCAGTCCTCACATACAATGGCGTGCTATGGTGTATGCCGGAAGTAGAAGGGCAGAAGCGCATAGCTCGGCCTGCCGTCTGACGCCTGGACGCTGTTGTTCCTTTATGGAAAGCAGGAGGTTTCATACGTTGACTAGTACCTGTTTGACGAGATACAAAGGGAGTACGCTGGTCTTGGTGGGTCTTGATTGAGAGTCGCTGGGGGATATAAGACCATCCCCTTTTTCCCCCTCGTCCTTTTGCCACTCGACAATCACCCACCAAACTCGACACCTACGATCCCTATCTACGGATCACGACTCACGCAACATCAGCAATACCTTCAACCCCTCCGTCCCAATGCATCAGTATCAAAGGCGAGACATCCCAGACGAGGTTACCAATCCATCCGTCCACCACCCTGACTTCGCGGAGTTCTCAGATGCCTATCACCCGAATACCAAGGTCTTGGACACCTACTTTTCGAACCTCGAACGGAGTCAAGGCCTTATGACCTGGTATTTGGAAAAGAAGTTTCCGAACTGGGATAGAGCACACGAGCATGTCCAACTCTTCAAGGCGTACGGAGTGACGGGGCGCAACATCAGCAATTTCTTGGGCAAGGCCAAGGATGGCAATCCATACGGATGTCCGACCATTCAATTCACGAAAGACCACCTGAAAATGTCGAGGAGCATGTGGGAGAACGGCGTCAGACCCGGCGGTGAAGTTGAGGCCCCGAACGTCGCGGCGCCAGCGCCCCAGGAAGATATGATGATGACCATGACCGATTGGACACCCTCTTTGCAGCAACACCCGCAGGCGCAACAGCAGATTGCAGCCCCAGGGTATGATACACAGCCTCAATACCAGCCCCAACATTCTGCAAACTTCCAGCAACCCTCCGCGTCGCACTACTCGCACGACGCGACTGTTGTTAGAGCTGTATGATATGCATGAATACCAACAGAGAATGTTCTAGACATCAAGAAGGCGAGAGACGGAACCATATTTCAACACTCCCCCTGTTCCAAGCGAGCCTTCTGTTCCCCATATACCGCCGATCCGTCCAAAACACCGCGATAGTCGAGATGCAAGTAATTGAGAAAGATGTGAATTAATGTGACAAGGAGGAGGATGAACGGGGGTCGGAGATGGTTGCGCTCTAGTGCCAGAATGTCATTGTTCAATATCTCTGCACTCACAGCTTCGAGGACAGTTGTCACCAAGACTCCCTGCCCCCGGCAGGTCACGACCCATTTCACTTCCCACCCCAGAGGTACTGACCAACTCGAGCGACGCAAGACATGATTGGTGCCGGTGTGAGATTGAGCAGACGTAGGAATTGCGCAAATACGGAAGGGGGGAGAGGTTTGGTCAGACCATCCGCTGCCATGGCCGTGGTTTTGACATATCGGATAACAACCTCGTCCCGCTCGACAAGCTCCCGAAGGTAATGATAGATAATGTCAATTTGCTTTGAGCGAGAGTGGCCGATGGGATTGTACGCCGAAGAGATTGATGCCTGATTGTCTCCGTAGATCGTCG